>OMLM01020398.1:174178-185713 GCA_900302695.1 Helostoma temminkii | reverse complement strand
ATAATTGTCTTCCGAGCATAAACTAATTTAGTTATAAATGCTGTTGTGAGTTTACTCTTTGTTTCAGAACTGGGCTCCACATGTGACACTCCTGTGCATCTCTGCCCTCAGAAACAGAGAGTGATGTTCACAACCAGGGGCAGCCGGCCGCAGAGGCGACATATAGGGTGCAGCGAGAGTTTTGTTTTGTTTTTTTGTTTTTTTGAAGCCATTATTTTTAGGAGACAATAGTAGATTGCTGACTATAGACTTTTATAGTCTATAGTCAGCAACATGTACTCAAATTTTAAAAACCCTCATAGTAACATTAACACACAGTACAGACGTGGATTGTTCACCAGAGAAAAAAATCAGAGCCAGTATCTATAATTATAAGATAAAATCAATATAAAGCCAATTTAAAATCTCGCCCAGGGCGCCAGCCTTGCCAGGCCGGCTCTGTTTCCAGCATCTGGTGAGATTAAACTAGATTAAATTAAGATTAAAAACCAAGCGACATGAAAAAAGAGGCAAATTCTTTGATTCTCCTCATGGATTACTAAGTAAAACTTAAAACGTCTTAAATTTGTGAACTTCATACTGTATTTGGTTGATAGATGTATTTATATGTATTTTAAGTCTTTATGCTAAACTCTGTAGCATTTATCTACTTAGCTAAGTCTTATATTAACTCTAAACAAAAGTTCTGAGGAGTAACTAAGTACATTTACTCTGTACTGTACTTGACAATTTCAGTCTTGTTCTGCTCCACCACTTTTTTCACTATGTCACAGTTTTAGATGAAGATTCTCACTGTAAAATATCATCAGCTGCTAAGTAATGATGAATTATCCATCATTAGTAATGTTCACACATTCAGTCATGTGAAAACAGTGGAAACAGAGGACTCATTACTTCATCAACATCATCTTCATCGACCCAGATCACAGTGTAGCACAAACAACCAGATAACATCACGTGAACTAAACTGACTCAGTTTTTCAGAGACGTCAGAAGTTTGATGACATTTTTATACCTGTAATACTCCACCTACCACCTGGAAATCTGTGAAGTCGCCCTTTAAATTTTGAGGTTTCTAGTCCACATATATGAATGTGTTTCACACAAGTCTGCTCTTTGTTTCCTTCACATCCAGGTCACTGTGACCTCTGACCTGTGATGCTTTCTCAGGCTACGTGCTCCACAGATCAAATTAACCCCTGAATTTAGCACGATTCTGTTATAAAACTGAATTGTTCACTTTCTGTTCACTCAGTCAGTTTTAGAGACCAGTTCTCAGATGCTCAGTGCCCTGGGAGTCTTCAGCTAAAGCTGTTCTGAGGGACACCCCTGCAGCTGCTGCCACAGTTCTACCTTCCTCCTCCTCCTCCTCCTCCTCTGGGAGAAACATGTCAGCTCAGTGACAGGAAATAAACACAGAGAAATGTGTGCGACCTTCAGCCATCACAGCCTCGAACCATCAGCACAGACCAAGAGCTCAGAGAGGCTGAGCAGAGCTGTAGATGAAAATAAAACTCAAATGTCTGACGTCTCTCACAGCTTTGTAAAAACAGATGATCAAGATTCATCAGCATGATCAAGGTGATGAGTGGCGTCATCAGCCATGACGTCATGACAGGATTAGTGTGAGCTTCAGTGCGAATAATAATGTGGTTCTGCATGTGTCTGCAGTACTGGACAGATTTCTACCTGCAGTGGAACATGTCAGACTACCCAGGTGTGGCCAACGTCAGGTTCCCCGACAACCAGATCTGGAAGCCGGACATCCTGCTGTACAACAGGTGCACACCCTCCCTGCTGCAGACACACGGTCCACAGTCACAGTCACATGCTGATGAAGTGATTTAACACATTTAGCTGCACGGAGACGGCACCAGCTTTCATTGTTCCAGTTTTAACTAACAAACGTTTGTCGATAAAATAATTAGAAATGTAGCAGGCCAGTGTCCACTTAGCAGACGCTCAGCTGTATGAAACAGTAAGTGCAGCGGTGTAGCTGTGCTGCCTCAGGACAACTACCTCATTACTAATGTAAAACACAGTCCAGCATTATGCTCCTTAGAAAACATATTTCTACCTGCAGTTTAATTGTGTAGAGACGTGGGGAGAGAAATAAGAGATCCCAAGTAGTGAGTAAGAAATGAATCCTGAAATTTAGAATATTTCAAATTGTGTGTTTTGCTGGTGATGTACTAAACAACTGTGTCTGGTTGGTGGTGAAGGTAGTTGTGTTTGGCACAGCCAACCACTCCTGGACTGGATCATTAGACAGACGACCTGTTTGGTTTTATATTGATTATGTATTGATCACTATTCCCAGCACAAGCACCTGCCTTTCACATATACCTTTTCACATGTATTCAATTCAGCCACAGCAAATCACTTTCAGGTCGCTGTGATAGTTCACATTGCTGGTGTATTTCTATTTCCTCCTCTCTGTATTTAGAGCACTCGGGCAGAAACAGTCCATTTTGCATAGTTATGAAGGTAAAGATGTAACATCCTCAGTTTTCATCCTTGGTAGATCAGCTTGTGTCATTTTTTGCGTGTGTAAACAACTTTGCCTGTGATTCAGTGCACACAAACTAGGCCCATAATGTTTTGGAGACTGAGTCCAGGTGATGTGTGATGTGTCAAATCCTGTTTCAGTTGAAGGCCTCTCACACTCAATAATCTCTGCTCAGTAGTTGTGACAGTGGTGAGGAAAACGATACGAATACGGTGCTTTAACATAAACTTTGTAATAACATCAGCAAAAAGTAAAATACATAAAGTTGATTTTCTCCTGGAAAACAAAACGACTGTTTGAGAGGTGAATATTTGTCTCCTGTTGGACTGCAGATGTCACTCGCTCATTTCTCGGTTCTGACCCGGTAAAACGAGCTGACTCAGCTAACAATCCTGTTATTGACTCTAAAGTCACAGCAGGTTCTCTCCTGTCAGGATTAATAGCAACACACATCAGAGCTGGAGGCTGTGGGAGGCTCTCTGCTGGAAGCTGACGAGCGTTTCAGCTCATTAACCAAGCAAAGTTTGGTCGTGGTGGGAAGAGAAGGCAGAGGGAATATTGACCCGGCTGAGTTTAATGACAGGGACGATGAACGGGGCCAGAGTCTGGCCGGTTATTTACCTGGATCAACTTACACAACAAACTTATTGTGGTTAGAGTGAAGTCAAAGTAGATTATTCAGCACAATATCACAAATTTAGGGAAATTTATCTGGAAAGTGAGGACATTTTTTTAAAAACTAGGCACCTGTGGTGGTTTAGTTTGAATCGGGTTATAGAAGATGGATTATTACGTCCTCACAGGTATAAAAATATGACACACTGACCTGAGCCATGAATATGACTTCTTTCTCTGATCTTTGTCTCTCCGCAGTGCTGATGAGAGGTTCGATGCCTCCTTCCACACCAACATCCTGGTCAACTCCACCGGCTACTGCCAGTACCTGCCACCAGGTAACGCACTCACTTCCTGCTTGTGGTTTGTTTCCCCTCGAGATGAACCTTAATAACATCTGATCTTCCAGCACCATCATCAGGTCAGAAGTAGTTTCTGGTTTACAACCCAGCACCATAATACCAACCAGTGGACTGATACTGCTGCAGTCCTTCTGTTGCTGATATGATGCAGCAGTGTTTCCTTTGCCGACTGTTTGTTTTTGTTTGTATGTTAGAAAATCACACAAAAAAGATGGTGAGCATTAGCATGTTAGCATGTTAGCATTCAGCTTAAAGCACTCCCATAGCCAAAAGCATGGCTGCAGTCTCATATTTGCATATCTTATTGTAATAATGATGCGTCTTATCTTGGGCCAACATGACCCATATTTCTTAAATGTAAAACTGAGGTAGGTTTAATAACCTGTGCAGTATTTGCACGAGCAGACTGTGAAAAATGGGCGGGAAAGAACAACCCTTGGAAAAAAGCTGCACATCAAATACAATACAATTAAAACAAACTTGACAAATTCTGTCACCTGACAGCTTAGTTATTAATGCTGTTTCATATTAATGCTGTCCACCTGGAACTGAGCACTTTTCATCTGGACTGTGGTGGCTGGGGTCATCATGAGGTCATCAGGTCCTTATTGACCACCTGAGAGTCATGGCTCCTCTGATAGAAACTAATCTGTTTCTGGTTGTGTCCGCTGACCCAACAGCGATTTATAGCCGAGCAATGAAGCCAAGAAAAACCATCAGCTGATCAGAAATCAATAACCAATAGAAGAAGGAGCTTTATTACTATTAACAGCTGAGTTAGTTACTGTGATGTTTCAACAGCTTTAGACTCAGTTGTGCAAATCAATTAAGATAAAGCATGAAGCTATACAGAGTCCATCTCTGTCTCCAAAAAACAGCACTTCTATACAACTAGTCTTCCAAAAAACAATCCATCGGCTGCTTTATTACTAAAATGTAGTCATATTTGCTGTTGTACTCCATAGGAACATAATCCTTCAGAGACAGGTATGTTTTACTGGGAGATGGGAGGGACGTGGACAGTTGGAACAGGGTCTTGGATCAGGGTCTTGGATCAGGGGGGCACATCAACAAACACCTCTCCAGTGACCATGTCTTTGTGTCTGAGAGTCAAACGTCCTCGCATCTCATCCAACACCTCATTTCTGAGTTCTGTGTTTAAGTTAGTGTCTGCTTGTGATTTATTTTCCTTTCAGTTTTTGTGATGTGCCTTTTTCATGAATTCCTCCAGAGTCTCCTTTAAACCTGCTTTGATTTTGATCACATTTCCAACTTTGTGTCTCCTGTGCTTATTGAGCTTTTCCCATTCACCCCAATCTCCCTTAGTTATTTTGCATTCTTTCATTTATCTTTTATTTCAGGAATATTCAAGAGCACCTGCTACATCGATGTGCGCTGGTTTCCATTTGATGTGCAGCGCTGCGACCTGAAGTTTGGCTCGTGGACCTACGGCGGCTGGTCTCTGGACCTGCAGATGATTGAAGCTGATATCACCGGATACATCGCTAATGGAGAGTGGGACCTCGTGGGTAAGAGCGCATCAACAAAGACAGAACATGAGCCTGAAAAGTTGTTTCAAAATATAAAGTTGAATTTTGTCACCCCGGTCTGTGGCAGCAGATTTGGAATGGAGTCATTTTTCCATTTGTCATTTTACTCCTTGGCTACAGGGAAGGAATGTGAAATGGATTCAATAGAACACATTGCATCATGGCTGAGTCCAGAGCAAATAGAGTTACAGTGCTGCACAGGACAGGAAATAAAGGCTTACATGGATTACTTCTTAAGATCTGCAGCTGTTCGTCAGCCGAAGGGAAGATTATTGTATCCATGGTTGTTAAAAGTTAGGTGTGAGTCAAAACTTCTCTCTCTGCCCTTTTTTCATTCTTCACACAGATATTTCTGCCTTTTCTTATGTGAAGCACCATGAAAGTCTTCCAGGAGAAACTGTCTGTATTTTCCCAGTTCAGGCATGTTTAAGCTGAAAAGGTTAGAGCTGCTCAGTAACAAAGGCAGTGGTTGTTAACAAGGAGGCAGAAGTTCTGATGTGAACAGGAAGGAAGGGGACAAGTCAGGTGACAGGATGGGTAACAACCAGAGAATCATAAATGAATAGAGAGAGGAAAAGAGAATTCACATGGTCTAACTAATCCATAATCAGCATGACAGCCAGTCTGAGCTGCCAGGTAGCAGGCAGAGGAGGAGGAAACTTCCAGAAACCCCCAGAGGAAATAAAGAAACGTCTTGACACTTATTTTTACAGCAGCAGGTTCCCAGAAAAACAAAACAGCTGCTTTAGTTAGTTCCTGAGAAGGTTGCATTGAAGTTTCCTCCCCAACAGCGACGGTATGTAAATGTAATAGCAGAACATTAAAACCTTTACGCAGCGAGCAGCTCAGAGGCAGTCGAGCCCATCTGTCTGATCAGGAGCAGCATTAATCTGCTGCTAATTAAAGCAGCGCGGTGGACCTGCAGGCTGGAGGGAGAGCTGCTGCTGTCTCCTCCGTCCTGCAGGCTCAGTTTATACAGACCACTGCTCGCAATTGCCAGTTGATTCAACTAAGTGTGACCAGTGACATTTATATTGAGTTCTGTGGCAGCTGTATATGTGAGGCAGAGACCTGCAGCCTGCTGGTTTCTCTTGAACAGGTCACACACACAGAAGTCTGTTCATTGACTCCTGCACCCTGGGTCCTTAGTAAGCAGAATAAAAACTTCATTCATCAAATCCAACAGACCCAAAGTATTTTAAGTGTGTAATCAAGTGTTTGATATCTGGCAGTGAGTCTTTCACATCGCTCCAAAACCTTTATTTTGTTATTTTGAGCCATTTAGAGCCAGACTGCTGGTGGATCATTGTCCTGCTACGCAACCCAAGTTTGCCTGAGCTCGAGGTCATAAACTGTTGTCCGGACATTCTCCTTCAGGATTTTCTGGTAGAGCGCAGAATTCATGGCTCCATCATTTAACCTAAAGCTGCAAGCAGCCCCAGACCATCACACTACCACCTCCATGTTTGACTGTTGATACAATGTTCTTTTTATGAAATGCTGTGTTAGTTTTACACCTTTAAAAAAGTTTAACTTTTGTTTGATGATCTGAAACATTAAAGTGTGACAAATAAATAAAAAAATAATACTAATCAGGAAGAGGCAAATACTTTTTCACACATCCTCAGCTGGAGGCTGAAGTCCACAGTCTGAGCGTGTCCAGTTCCAGCACAGTTCTACTGTCACTCTTCAGCCTTCAGGTGACAGTTGTGTTGTCTGCAGATTTCAGGAGTTTCAGTCAGGAAGTACATTTTTAAGGTGACTGTCAGAGAGGAAGGTGACACATCCTCATCCTCAGTACCGGTCTAGACAGCAGGAGAGAGATTTCAGATGTAAATCTTTAAGCACATCTGTCTCTCTAGCGTGGCTGTCTGTCCAGACTGAAACTGGAGCTTGTGTATTTTTCTCTGTTTGTTCTGTGACTAACTGGTGAGACCAGAAATGTTAGACTGAAACACCTGGTGGGAACACATGCGTTGACACAAAGGTCATAGTCGGCTTAATGTAGACGTAGCCTGAGATTGAATGTAGGATACCTGCAGAAGAACACATTCAGGTCTTCAGCCAGTTGATGATTGAGGTGAGTGAAATGGAAGAGAGAAAAGAACAGCAGAGAAACACTGGGCAGGTTGGTAGCTGAAGCCTGCGTATGTGTGAAGGCTTCAGTCCTGTTCTTTGAGTCAACGCTGGGGCAGCCTGTTTATACATCAGCTGATTTCTGCTGTAAGTGACTAAGTGTATTTACTCAACTACTGCACTTAAGTACTCAGTTTTGAGGTACTTGATGTGACTTTCACTCCACTCCACGTATATTTCAGTATTAGTTACTAGTTACCTTGTGCAGGTTTAGATACTAATAAAAACTTCATAAACTACTACAACACTGATGTATCATTTACTGTCACTACATCAGGTGTTAAAATCAGCTCCACCTTTACCCACTGATGTTTCTGTGCTTATTGTTACATTTATGTTAACACTGCTGAATCCCTCAGTTTTATTAGTATTAAAGTACTTTTACTTTGGTACTTTAAGTAACATTTAGAGCTTGAATCAAAGTGTTCCTTTACTTGTAGTGGAGTATTTTTCTAGGCGAATACTTGAACGTCACTGTGTTCACAGGTTCAGAAGCACAGATAAAAAGCCTCTGCAGCTCTTTTTGCTGTCCTCAGATCAGAGGTCCAGTAGAGGACGGACTCTGTCAACAGCGCTGCTCTTAGAAACTAATTATTTGTGCAGGATCGTCCTGAGTCTTAGGGGAGTTGAAGCTCCTCTGTTTGTAGCTCTGAGGAAAAGGAGTATGAAACGGGATGAGAGATAGCAGAGCTTCCTCCAGAGACGCTGTTCAGCCAATGGGCCGTTCGCAGGAACTTAATTAAAAATCTCAGCAGCTTGTTTCCCATATAACCTCTGCCCCTCCCCCGTGTCACCCAGCAGAGACTAAAACTGATGTAGTGAGCAATGTAGCAACGTAAAGACGGATGGAAAGCAGCCAGGCATGTTGCTCTCTGCTGCAGAAGGACATGTGTTTAAATATAAACGGGTTTTGTTGCTGACGCTGCTGGAATGACTCCTTCATACATGGTCAATTGTTTTTGAATACAATTTTGAAACACAATTCAGTAAATACATTAAAAAGTAGATACACACTGATGCACTTAGTGATAGATAAATAGATTTAAAATGGTGAAACAAATGGAGTAAGATCTGATTCGCAGTAGCTATTGCTTATATGTGTACTTTGTAAGTTAATGTTACTGAATTTAATTATCTCCCTAGTAATGAAAGGGCAGTGAATATCGTTGTTGTTGCTTGTTGTTCTTTTCTATCCATGTTGCACTCAACCCAGCCAGTTAAGGCAGATGGCCACCCACCCTGAGGCTGGTTCTGCTGGAGGTTTTTCCTCTCCACTGTCTCCTGGTGCTGCTCAGTGGGATTTGTTGGGATTCTTATATAATTGTATTGTTTAATCCTGTAGTAAACCTTAAGCATTGTGAAGTGATGACATGACTTCTGTTGTAATAGCAGAACTGAAGTTTGTTTTCAGTTTTGACCAGATGCTGTTGTGCTCCGAGATTAACTGTAAACACTTTTTATACCTTTTTACACTGAATATTTATTTTAGAGACAATGATTGTTTTACTGACTTACTACTACACTGTACTGGAAGTGAAGGGTGAAAGGTCACAGCATCCAAACAGGATATTCCTGTGAGACATGATGACTGGGAATAAGGTGAGCATTTCAAAAGGCTCTTTCTGTTATAGGCTGTGATTATTATCTCATTGTCATGTACAGTATGTTTATTTGAATCCATCATGTTTTAGCTGTTTTTATTGATCTGTCACTGGTACATTATTATTCCAGTAATAACAGACCTCATTACCGTCAGCCCCTGCCAGCAGGCGGCCTCATGCCTCCCTGCAGCAGCATCATGAGGATTTGATTATGTGTGAAATGTTTAAATTCCTCCCCTGTGGAGGAACAAATTTCTTTCTGGAACCATTTGAGGTGAAATGGCTTCATCCTGCAGGTCAAACTGTGACTGGAGTAAATGTTCTGTTTAACTGAAGGACAGATTCCACCCTATGAGGCTGAATTAGTCTTGTCCTGCAGAGTTTGTAGCATAGAAATGCTTTAATTTCAGCTGCCATGACCATCTAACCCATTGGTGAATCCATTTTAAAACACTGTTGATGCTTCATCAGTCACCAAACAGTTTAAAATATGTCTCTGGGACTCTAGCAACATTATTGGTTTTAGCTTTTTTACTGCACTTAGCAAAGCTTGTATTCTGTCATTGATCTTGCTGCTGTAATTATAAAGCATGTTAAACACAGTGAGATTTAGTTGATCCTAACTATTACAGCACAGAGAGATGGTGGTCACACAGCTGAACTGGCCTCACTCTGAGTCAGCTTAAAAGACGAATAACAAGATGGTTAACGAGGGATGAAACGGTCTAATGGTCCAGTGGGACTGACCGAGCAGATACAATGAAGACATGAGGCTGGACCCAGCTGCTGAGTATTTACTCTTTGCTTGGTTGAACAAGTTAAAGACCACTTTAAGTATTTGACACTGTGTTCCTATGTTTAATGTGGTGCAGGGCTTTGTCACTTCACTGAAGGGTTGTTCTGGGAAACACTGTCACTAGTTCTGATTTCTCCTGAGATTTGTGGACAATCAAACCTTTTGGGAGACGACAGGAACCAGAAATGTTCTGTAAGAAGAGAAAAGACACTTAAATGCTTTGTGATCAATCAGCAGTGTTAGTTTGGTTTTGGTGGTAGCAGTTTCACTGAGGTAACCTAGACGCTCTTCTCCAGCTCCTTCTGGGGGTCCTGAAGCATCTGCTTCATCTTATGCACAGATAATTTCTAGTTAAGACACCATAACTGCCTCATGATCAAATGCTTTATGTTGTCTCATCTGAACCTGGACACTTCCTCTTTCTGTCACTACAGCAGAAACACTACTGTCACTACAGCAGAGACAGCTGTCTCACATTGAATAGCAGATATAGTGTGTGTATGATCCACACTATTTGAATTAAGATGCCACATCTTTGTGTTTGGCCTTTATACACTGTGTTTTCACCTTCAGTCAAGCGTCCTCTCTGTGGAAACTTTACTCAGAAACCAACCTGTCAGCACATCACCATCTGCTCTGAAACTGGATGAGAGCATCTGGTGAGACTGGCAGTGACTGATGTCAGCCTCTGACATATTCACAGATGATATATTTATGGCTGTGCAATCCTGCACACACAGTTGCATTTACAGTAAGACGTGTCTCAGACTTGGCACTGGCTTTTAGGTGAGACCATGCAGGTGTGACAAGGACTTTGTCCACTAGAGAGAGTGTTGATTTTTCTTAGCTGCCAATTATCTGCAGACCTGAGTGTAACTGATGTCACCTTCAGAGGTTTAAGGTGACATCTGTACAGTTTTGTCTGCACTGTAAATTATATTCAGGAATTTTGTTAAATCAGCTACATTTTTATATTGACTCAACATGAAGTTTTATATTTTTTTAGAATTTCTAGTTTTTGTTGTCAGAGCTTAGAATCATTAGTTTTCTGATGAGAAGGATTTAAACTTTTTTTTTTATGAATTGTATCAATTAATTTCTTAGAGTTCACTGAACTTATTAAATATTTGATAAAATCCTTCCTACAAACTTCCCAGCATGCATTGTGGTTGTGAACTGTAATAAAGAGTGGTGTTGAACTCAGTCCCTACACTTCTACATTTAAACAGTATTAAAATCACTGGGAGCAGCTTCATGTCATTGATATGTACTGACCTTGGTTCATACTGACTCCACCTGAAGCTGTTCATCATGTGAGCTGCAGAACTACAGTTCAGTTTTTCAGGTTGAGGAGTGAACTCTTCAGTTTCAGTGGGTGTCTAAGTTACATACAATAAAAAAAAGATTCAACTCATATTTTTAAGTTCTATTTCACAGTGCGTCTGCGTCTTGTTTTCAGAGGTTCCAGGACGGAGGAATGAGCGTTTCTACGACTGCTGTAAGGAGCCATACCCCGACGTGACCTTCACCGTAGTGATGAGGAGAAGGACGCTCTACTATGGACTCAACCTCCTCATCCCCTGCGTCCTCATCTCCACACTCGCGCTCCTCGTCTTCCTCCTGCCCGCCGACTCCGGAGAGAAGATCTCCCTGGGTGAGAGGGAAGCTTTGATGTTGCACTGAGGGTCCAGGCTGTGTTCACACTTGGAGTTTTCCATCCCTCCTTTAAACTATTAATGGATGTTGGTCTGTTAAAATTCATTTCATCTTACGGCTTCACTGAGTAGAAGAAGGAAAATACACAATAAACGGTATACAGCACATACAAATGTTTATCTTAGGAGGCCAGTCATTCAATATAATGCAATTCTGATACCATATGATACTGTGATAAATAATGGAGTTATGATGATACAATACAACACAGCAAATGGATAAAAATGTTCATTACAACCATAAGAGACTT
>OMLM01020398.1:143708-171658 GCA_900302695.1 Helostoma temminkii | reverse complement strand
GGCTCATATGCAACTTTCACAATGAAAAACAGAAATGTTACTTTTTGGTACTAAATCTACATTAACCAAATCTGACAGCTTTAACATTTCTATTGACAATTCCTCTCTCTCTCTCTCTCTCTCACTCTCTCACTCTCACACACACACACACACACACACACACACACACTCTCCTCAGGTTAAGAGTTTGGGTGTCATCCATGACAGCACACACTCCTTTACATCACACATTAATAACACCCCCCAGTCAGCCTACTTCCGTGTTTGCAGCATCAACTGCCTACGTCTCTCCCTTCCTCTTCCCTGAATTTAGTGGCAGCAGGTCCAGCCATTCCCTGTCTCTAGTAATGTTTTCCAACTCCTACTGGGGAGCTCCCAGTGCATTCCCAGTCGCTACGCAGTGTTCTGGATTTACCCTGCATCCTGATGATATGCCTGAACAGCAGTAGTCAGCTCTCCCTTAAGATGTCTGAACACAATTCCTTGTATCTAAGATTGAACCCAGCTGGATGTACTTTTTTTCTCCTTCTGTCTAGCATTGAGAATATTTCTACACTGAAAGCTTTACCCAGCTCCTTGTCGCTACAACAGTCTGGTGCATCAGTCAACCTGTCAGTCTTTTACCTTCCTGTGTAAGCAAGATATGGAGATACTTGAAGTAGATCCTATAATAATAAGTAATCTGGTACTGGGGGGATGCCGCTCTTTACTCGATCAGCTTTGCAACTTCCTCTAGATGAGTGTGTGAATCTAAACTGACCCTTGACATTTTGTGTTTCAGCTCAGTACTTTGCGACCACCATGGTGATCGTAGGTCTGTCTGTCATCGCTACAGTTGTGGTTCTTCAGTATCATCACCACGACCCTGATGGAGGACACATGCCACAGTGGGTCAGTTACCTCCTCTTCTTGCTGCTACATAACGTGTTAATGTGTCTGAGGGTCAATCAACTTTAACGAGCTTCTGGTCCTTAACAAGCTCAGTGTGTTAATGAGATCTTAACAAGCTGTGTCTTACCTCTGAGAACTGGTTGGCTTCTCATGCTTCCTTATTTAGTTTACAGCAAGTTGAAGCTTAAAGAAAAACATCTAGTTGTTTACATAATGCATTCTTTAGCCTCCTTACTATCACAGCTAAATGTTTAACGGTTAAACCTGATTACAGATCCTCAAACAGCCCTTTAAAGTGCTGACCTGCTGATCGTTTCTCCTCTGCTCTACAGTCTCTACTTCACAGCTCAGGTTTTTCTGACAGCTTAGAGCCTGAGGTACAGATACCCCACATAGACAGGAGGAGAAGAAAAGCTGCACTATAAATTAACAGAAATAAAGGGAAAGAAGCGAAGGAAAGAAAGGAGAAGGAAGCACGTACAGGGAACTTAATGTAATACAATAAAGACAGAATGAAAATAGCTAAAACATAATAAAGAAAGGACATTTGAACAAAATGAGGACGAGTCACTGAAGTGACCAGACTGATGGAGTAAAGAGCTCTGACTCAGTCACCAGCCAAGAGTTTGACTCTTAAATATTAAATGAGCTGAAACTGGATCTATGAGTTCTCCTGTGAGATCCGAGCAGCAGCAGCGTGTTTACTTTACTCATGCTCTATTTTTATCTCCATAAATACACACAAATAGTATGTACACTGTTACTGCATATCTCACACTGTACACTGTATACTGCATATGTCTCACATGAACTCATATAGCTTGCTCATTTGTTCCGCATAAACACATTTTTGCATATGAATTTTAATCCGCTTGTTTTGATGTAAATATTTACTCGCACGTTGTTAAGTCAACTTTCTATAAATATTCTCTTTGATCAGCAGCTACTGGTTAGCCTTGTTATGGTGTGTGACCACTGTGGGCCCGGAGTTTGCATGTTCTCCCGATGTCTATGTGGGTTTCTCTTTAAAATACATGCGGTCAGGTTGACCATAGCTCTGAATGTGAGTGTGAATGGTTGTCTGTCTCTATATGTCTGTTCAGGCCCCACCTGGATAAGATACAGTAATACATGAATGGATATAATAATATTCAATCTAGTATAACAAAATAGATATTAAGCTGATAAAATACAAAAGTCATGATCTTAATGATGGTGGATAAAGTGAAACGGTGTTTTAATAACTGGTTGAACCACCTTTGGCAGCAACAACCTCATCAAACACTAAATTCCTGATCCGGATCAGACCTGCAGAACATCCACAAACTTTGTGATGAAGAACGGCTTCATTACAGAACTACTTCAGCTCAGACACATTCTCATTAGGTGTGAATGTCACTGAGCTCTAGAGCATCTCTACTGGGTTGAGGTCTGGACTCTGACAGGGCCACTTCAGAAGGTGGATTTTTCCTCTGAAGTCATTCCGTAGTAGATTTCAGGTTATTGTCCCGCTTCATCACCAGCTTCTACTGAGCTTCAGCTCAGCAGGCAGACATTATCCTGTACCTGGATAAACCTGGGGATTCATCTTGGGGAATGATCTGACCTTTATTCCACTTCTTTATTTCATTACCAATGATTCTACATACCCCACCTCTCACCTGTATGTCGGCTGGGGTAGGCTTCAGCACATCCGTGACCCCTACGGGGACTAAGCGGTTCAGAAAATGGATGGATGGATGATTCTACATAGAAACATAGTACAGTTTTATAATGCTGTAGTTAAACGTGTGTATGTGGTTCTGCAGGAAAACTAATTATGTTCTTTCTTTATACGATTAGTATCAACATATGTGTGACCTGCCAAACAGTGTAAATTAAAACTGCTGCAGTAATAGTAGTTACATTTCCTTCAGCTATATTTGGTATTTTCACATTTTCAGACACGTGTGATTTTGTTGAACTGGTGCGCCTGGTTCCTGCGGATGCGGCGTCCTGGTGAGGCGAAGGTCCATCTGGTGTGCCACAACGCCACCAAGCATCCACGCGGCAGCCTGTCCAGCCTGGAGCTCAGTGTAAGCCAGGGGTCACTGCGGCATCACCCACAGGTACCTAACGGCAACCTCCTCTATGTCGGCTTTCGAGGCATGGAGGGTTTGAACTACGCCTCATCTGCAGAACCCGAGCTGCTGTGCTCACGGCTGATGGGAGGAGGCATCAGTGCAGAGGAGGATGTGCTGAGAGCAGCAGGTGGGGCTGGAGGAAGAGGAGGAGCAGCAGCAGGGGGCTCAGCACTGGAGGTGGAGCTGAACCAGATCCTGGAGGAGGTGAGATACATCGCCAGGCGTTTCCGCGGACAGGACGAGGAGGAGACGCTCTGCAGCGAGTGGAAGTTTGCTGCAGCCGTGATCGACCGACTCTGCCTGGTGGCGTTTTCGCTCTTCACCATCCTCTGCACCATCGGCATCCTCATGTCAGCTCCCAACTTTGTGGAGGCCATTTCTAAAGACTTCTTCAGCTGATGCAGAAGAGAGGAGGTGACAGCTGACCCTGACACCTGCTGTCTGCATTTCTCTCCCACGAAAACACCAAAAACAGCAAAGCTCTTCACTTCACCATGTGATTCGCTACTTTGTCATTCTCAGCTCCAAAACAGGATGAAATAGTTCATCTGGAGAGACTGTTGTAGGTAATGAATGAACAGTGTGGATCACTGATGTGTCTGAATAGTTTAGAGGAATGAGACACATACTGAGTCAGGCTTTGCCTACACACACTTAGTAGGATGCATTTAATGAATAAATCCAGCATAATGGCAGCTCTGTGTTTTGCAGAAAATGTTTCTTTGACTCAAACGCTGGCTCTAAAAGGTTTGTATTTTCTCCTTTGGCAGCATCTTCAGTGGATTCCAACAGTGATCCACTTCACCAGTGAAGTTGATTGTTATTGCAAAGACATCTGGGTTCACTGTGTGTCAGAGTTTGTCGGTAGATCTCATTAACCCCAGCACCCAAGCTGCTGTGAAGGCAGTGTGATAAACATTTTGGGATTGGTATATTTGTTGTCTTGCTAAGAGTGTGGTCATTGCTGTCACTCTCACATCCATTCTCTTTCTGTTAAAATTAAGATAAAGTTAAGTTTAAGTTAATTCAGCTTTTACCCTTAGGGCAGCAGACAACCATGTGTCAATTGCTACAGTAGCAACAGATGAAACAGATGTTTCTGAATAATCCTCATATCAGGACCAAAAAAAACACACTGTTTAGCATAAGCATTGTAGCTAAAGTGCAGTTTAGTCGAGGCCCTGGGACTTCTGGAAGATTAAAGACCAAAAAAAGGGCCAATCTGTTCTAAAGACAGGTTTACACTGTGTCCCATGTGGATATATCTTTGGTTGTGGCTCATACAGTGGTGTCGTGTCTCACCATGATAGAGGCGCCAAGACGAACATTGTCAGGGTCTTACAACCAAAGATAGTGTCGCAGTGTGACTGCTGCTACCACCTACAGCCTGTCTACTAACCAACCGATCGGAAAACCCATTGACATGATGCAGTGATAAACACAACAAGACTTCATTGTTTCCAACTGTAGTGGATCCCTCACACATGTTTCGTTGACTTGAGTTATAGCCCACGATTCAGTAGGTGTTGCCGTCGTACAGTCTACATACATGAAAAGTGATGTTATACCCAAGTTGATTAGAGCCATGTCGCACACTAAAGGTATATAACTGCTGAAATCTCCCAGTCTGTAGGGGCCTTACACACTGTATATCCCAAGAATTTCTAGTAATTATAGGCTTCTAGTATGAACGCAGTCCTTCTACACAGCCAGATAGATCCTAGATTCATTCATGCAATGTGTCTGCAAAGTAAATAAGTCAGCTTAGAGAAATATGATTCTTAAATTTATTTCAAAATTCTCTTAATAAAGTTTCTTCAACACACAAAGCCAGTTTCCCAGCACTTCTCTCCAGCTCTGCACCTCCACCTCCTCCTGGTTTTCAGGTCTTCTGGTGGATTTCAGGTCTCTCTTCGTTTTGCAGGGCTAATAGCTAGTAGCTAATAGCATGCTAGCTGTTGTCATATGTAAAAACAATGCAGTATCCATAGTAATGTGTGGCTTCCAATAATGTCACCAAAAGTCCTCCATTAAGTTCACTTCTGCCTAGAGTTGGGCTGAGACTGTGGCCTTCCTGGTGGAAGTGTGCAGTGGTCCTTTTCCTGGAGATGGATGAAAGGGCAGCCAACGTTCCTCAAACTGATGAAGCTACTTAGATGAGTAGTGAACTAAATATTAAAAAAACTACCATAATTCAACTTCAGCTACAAGTCGCCTGTTCAGACGTTTCTCTGGGAATTTTAGGGGGTATACCATACAACGCTATCTGCAGAACTTCCTGTGGAGGGTGGTAGTGTGTTTATGGATGTTGTTACCTATGTCTGTTCATTTAAAGTGAATGTTGTGTTTCATCTCTGTTGTCTGCTCATTTGGATAACACACTGTGCTCCTCCATAAACTGCTGTTCATTCTTAAATGTGAAGAACAACTTTGGAAAGTGACTGAAAACGAACTGAAGACTCGAATGATACTCAGCAGCTGCATCAGGATCATCTAAACCATATGTAAGTTATTTCTGTCTCTGTGTTTGGTGTTTGTTTTGCATTCAAATTTTTATTGCGTTTTAAAGAAAGGGTTGGTACATGATGCTGTCAAAAACTAAATCCATTAAGAATAACAAAATAACAGAAGGTGGCGAGTCATACTCATTATTTCACATTTATCGAGGCATTCCGTCAGTCTTTAAGAATCTCCAAAACAGATCCCAAGTGGAAGTGCCATCATCCAGTTTACCTGTAATTTACCTTGCATTTACCCACTCTTTCAAGTCTGGAGTTTTAGATGCTTTCCAGTGTCTCAGTATAATTCTGGAAGCTGTGATGCCCACCATAATAACAGAAACATTACTTGTCCACACATTTGGTATCTGTGTTCTATCCCCTAATAAGCACAAAGAAGGACTCAGAGGAACTGCAGATCCAAACCTGCCATTTAGTATATCCATAACCTCAGTCCAGAATGGTCTCACTTGTGCACAGTGCCACATACAATGCAACAATGTGCCTATTTCTTCTTTACACTTCCAACATAATCTGACAAATATCCTGTGTTAGCTTCATTCTGTGGAGTCTTACTGGCGTATTATAGTATCTGTGTAATATCTTGTATTGTGTAAGTTTCCCTTTCGCCTCTTTCACATATGTTCCACAATCTGCCAGTATAGTTACCTCATGTAAAGTCTCTCTTTAAGTCTCTTTGCCATATCAGTTTCACACTGGGAGAGTCATTACTTGTCAATTTGTTGACAGTCTATAAAACACTGAAACTAAAGGCATCACACACACTGAAACTGTGAGTCCAAATTGAGTCAGACAAGCACAATTCATTTAACAGCTCTAAACAAATAGGAACCGAGTAAGCTGTTAATGTGAACAGTTGTAAAACCAACACCTTCCAGTCCCAATAAAAATCCAATGTTTTCCATGTGCATTTGTGATTTGTGCAGTTTAAGGCACAAACATCTTGTTAATGTGGGTTTAACTGAGCAAGTTTCTTTTTTGCATCTGTCAGTAAAGCAAAGGGCAAAAAAGGAACAAGAATGTGGAGGAGGGAGAGAGGCTTTAATCTCAGGCAGTTTTCTAATCATTATCTCATTATGTGGGAAATGTTTCTTAAAGCTGATCTAACGCATCAACAAACAGTAATTACACATAAATGATAAAAATAATCCAGCACATCCACAGGCAGTGCTAAAGGTTCAGTAAACATAAAACTGAATTAATAATGATCGGTGCAGTGATAGTGGTGGTGCGGGCTGACAGCATCTTTATACTGAAACTAGTATCACATGAGACAAGTTGCACCATAAACGGGTTTATTTTAGGAAAGACAGAGACAGAATTAAGCTGCGGCTGCATCTACATTTTGTCTTTTAATTCATTTGTTGTGATGTGGGTGAAAAATCACTAGAAGGTGCTGAGCAAAGCAAGATGACATTAAATCCACCCACAGGTTTTAACAGCAGTTTTAAATATGTGACTAAAACAACACCTAACCCATGATAAAGGCATCACTGACGGTCAGAAGCTAGTTAATAAATACTAAGTAAACAGGACTAGGAACTGTATTATGTACTAACCCCAATCAGTTGAGGCAGATAGCCACCCACCCTGAGCCTGGTTCTGCCCTGAGCCTGGTTCTGCTGGAGGTTTCTTCTTAAAGGGAGTTTTTCCTTTTGAGCTGAAACTGTCAGAAAGGTGGTAGTTCTACTGTGCATTCACTGTTGAGGTCAGAGTGGGTGGTGGCACATTGGAGCGTGTTACAGTAAGTGGTGGTTCTGATCCTTTGGCCTCTGTTCACATATATGAAACCCAAAACACGAGAAACACCTTAATACATTTCATCTTTTAGTAAAAATCATGGCAGAGCTGCTGTTTGTGGATTTCTTTAGGTCGTACAGGTGTACCTAATAAAGTGGCCAGCGCACTTCAGGAAAGCTGAATACCCCCATCCTTCCTGTAGAGGGAGCAGGAGGAGATAATAGTCTGTGTACTGTGTTGGGTCGGTGAGGTTCTGGATCCAAGTTACAGTAGTCAGAAGCTGCTAATCCTTCCAGAAGACTATTCCCAGATTATTTCATTACTACCTCCCACTGGTGTAGAAATTACTTTCTTCACTCCGAACCATTGGTTAATGAGTTTTCTCATCATCCTATTAACTATTAACTCTGATTCAGTTTAGTGGAACAGCTGTGGGAACAGGACACCAGGAGACATTACAGGTAATCACAGGATTATCAGAAACATCTACGCTGTACGATGACTGTGTCTGACTTTTATCACCAAACTGAACGAACAGTGACCCTGTGGGTGTAAACACGTGGACTGAGGACGGAGCGTCCACCTCCCCCAGCAGGAGTCTCTAAGCTCCTCACACAGAACAGACGGTCAGAGAAAGCAGCAGATGTTCTGATGAGATCCAACTGAAAGCTGATTGGCTGTGAGACTGTCAATATTGTATGTGTTTGAATAGAGTCATTTTCCAGATTGTTCTCTGGGGAAACTCGTTTCCCTTCCTCCTTTACTGCGTGTCATTTCTTATTTGGATCGCCGTGGAGGCCGAGCTGAAGCAGAACGAGCCCTGCTGTTATTCACCCAACGCTCAGCTGCTGAGCGGCTGCCAGAACAGCCAGCAGCTCTTTCAGGGGAAAAACTGTCCAACCAGTTTAAAAGGGGCAATCAGAGAAGGTTTCACTGCTCTGTGGCACAGACACACACAGATACAGTATATCTGCAGGGTTCCACCAGCTGTTCTGTTCAGGAACCAAATTGTTTTGTCAGAAGTGATATAAAAAGTTTTTTTTGTGCAACAATAAAGACGAAGAGAAGACACAGAGTTTACAGCAGCAACTGAACAAACGTAAATTAGCAGTTTAACGCTCTGCTGGATGATGGTAGCAGGTTTACTTTACACCATTCACTGTGTGAACATGGTGTCGAGGCTGAGAAAACCTGCTGGAAAAAGCTTGTGAGTTTGCAGCTTTACCTCTAGAGAAGAGAACCAATATGGATTCAATATGAAATCAGCCAGTTAGTTGTCAGTTCACCACTCAGCTGCTCAAAGTTTTAGTCATAAACGAGTTAAAAGACTAAAATTTGGTGTTTAAGTCTGATTTATTTATAAAGCACATTTAAAAGAGCAGTGTCCTTAAGGTGAATTTTAAATGTTTAATGGAGGCACCAGGCTCAGGGGTAACCTGTCCCACAGCAGAACACTCAGCTCAGAGCGTCTGTGGTGGGAGAAAAGCTCGAGGGTTCAACCTCTGTGGAGCAGGACTGAGCTTTAAACGTGTAAACATTTTGTCCACTGGATGTTACAGTGACAGGAAGTGTGATTTTCCCACACAGACTCCTCCTGCAGCTCGTCACAACTGTAGAGGTGAGTAGAAAACATCCTTAGTGTGACTTTAACCAGTTTGTCTTTACTATTTGAAGAGGAAACTTTCAGTGTGTTAAACTGTTCAGTCCTGCACTGGTGCTCTGTCACTAGAATGAGCCTGTCCTCTAGTGAGCAGCTGTGGCAGCGCAGTCTGTCTTCTAATGAAGGTAACAGGCTTCTAATGCTGCAGTACGTTAGTGTTGGTTTGACTTCCTGACAAAACGTCTGCTCAAAGTCACGAATTAAAACGTTCGAGTCTGATTAGACTTTCTTATCTCCAGGTGACTTAAAAAGAAAGTGATGCAGAGAGGCCAAAAAACAACAACACATATTTCTAAATATGAGAAGAGATGAGCAGCAGATCATGAATGTGACTCCAGACACCAAGATTTTAATATTTATTTCACAAAAATAGAAGATGCTGTCTCACTTGAAAGCACATTAGAAGTCTGCACTTCAGACGGCTCCTGATGTTAAAGTGCACGTTAGGGCCACATGATGCAGTTTATTTTTGCAGAGTGCTACAGTAAAAGTACTAATCTGCTGAGAGGAAGACGGTAAACCGTCTAGCTGCAGGAGCTTCTGTTCTTCAGCAGCTGGTTGAGGACGCTGCTCTGTTTTAGCTCTCTGAGGTTGGAAACGTCCTCTGCGATCACTGGGACGTCCTCGCCGCGGTTCGCCTCGCCACTTTCGTCTTGGTCGCTGTCGGACAGTGTACACAGGAGAGCGTCGTTCTCGTACGTAGGGAAGAAATACCTGAGGACAGGGTGAGGTCAGAGGTTTAATGTAACCTCTTTATCTACAGAAGTTTGTTCTCAGAAAACAAACACGTCAGTTACAGTAAACATGACTTTAAGTTTTTGCCCACGTGTCCAGGTTTTCAACACTGTGTGTAATATGTGTAGGTGAATGGACAGAGGAGAATTGAAGCTTTTATCAGTGGATTCCAGGAACACTTTGTCTTTTCTTTGCTTCTATGTTCTGAAGGAGCTTTGTACTATAACTATAACTGATCACAGATACTCACATCCTGTGAGGTTGGATGCAAAGTAAATGAAATATTTTTTGTACTCAGTCTCCATGTTGATTGTTCCCTGAAGCTCCTAACAGGCTTTACAGGTGATGTGTGTTTATGGTTTAACGTCCACTAATAATAAATCCTCATGAAATGCAGACACTGGTAATACTGATATTCCTGGAAAGCTCAGAACAGTCAATGTAAACATATCATGTTTAGGCTGGACTCAGTTATGACCAAGAAGAATTTACTCTATTTACCACTGGTCACCTGCTGCCCTGGACAGACCTACAGTGTCACCTGGACTTACTGTGGCTGGTCCCACGAGGACGTCTCTGGCAGCTTCATGACGTGACCTTCAGCCGCGATGTGACGCAGGACGTCGGCTCTGGAGTCGAACTTCTCCTGGCAGCCGTAGCAGCGGCTCTGGTGGATCTGCCGTCGGATGAAGTTGACCAGTTTGACCTGCTGGTAGAACCTGAGGTCTGAGGAGACACACCAGAGTGTGAGCACCACGCTATGATATGATTATGATGCAGATGCAGCTTTTAGACGTCAGTGTTTTTACTTACTTAGTTCCATCTTCAGTTTGTGGAGGTCAAAGCCGTGAACATCCTGAATAAACAAGACGCAAAGATTAAAAGAAGCCGCTCACGCCTCAGTGAGAGGCTGTGATCATTATTATTGTTGCTGTACCTTCATGTGTGTGTAGATCTGCTCCATCGTGTCTGACTGATGATCACAGAACAGACACACAGCAGAGACGGGATGGGCCTGCCAGTCCGACCAATCGCTGTGCACAAAAACAGAGATGTCAGACAGCTAGCACATCAAGATGAAGACATGGCGAAAGTAATGCCTCTGTGCAGTGCCAAGAACACTTTAAAGTCAAGTCTTCTTCAGAGATGACTGACACAGACACTTGTGGTTCCTCAGGAACAAACTTACTCATCCTCATCGTCTACCAGCTCACGGTCGTCTTCACTCTGCACTTCCTCCCAGGTCTTCCCCAGCTCCTGAGAGGAGAATCAACAGAGAAACGGAATAGATCAGATGAAACGAAACATTAATCAACAACACATCTGATAGTTTTAACCCACCAGATGAAAAAGAGCATTTAGTCTTTTTAAATTCTGTTTCTGCTCATCGGTATTAAAATGTGTTGAAACAACAGTACAGCGAATAAGAGGGAGAAGAGCGCGTGATACTCAACATGACATTAAACATCTCTGAACATGTGACTTCATGACTCAGAAACAGCTTAGCCAGAGCGCAGTGAACGTTCTTCCTCACCAGGTAGTTGATGACGTAGAAGCGGTCGTACTCGCGATTGTTGGCGTTGATGCGGCGGTGAGCTTTTTTCCTCATGTGATCCTTCAGTGTGGTTTTATCTCTGAAGGTTTTCTCACAGTACAGACACTGCAGACTGACGAGAGAGCGGAACATAAGTTTTAGCTGAAGCTAAATAATCACTTTCACTTCAGCTTTGACCATTTCCCAGTAAATTAACATCATAACAACATTTCAGTATCACAATAACATGTAACACTCATCACATATCAGTGTCAGCTCTTACTTGTCCAGTTTTCTCTGCAGCGTGTCGAGGAACTCGCTGCAATAGACAATGTTGTCCGGCAGTCCGATGCTGAACGAATGTTCTCTGGCCATGTGGTTCAGCAGGGACGACCTGAAAAACATGATGGTGGATGTATTTAAACACAAAACCTGTTTTGGTGAAAATATAAAATGAGTCTTAGATCTTATTCTTGCAAGTGAGGATAGAGAAATTATGTTGTGTACCTATCAATAAAATAATATTTTTGTTAATTATTAAAATTGCATGCATTTTTAGATTAAAACATAAAACGTGACCGACACATTAACTGGAAACCACCAGTTTTAATTTGTTAGTTCATTTTCAGTAGATTTCATATTGAGCATCTAATTCCTGTCAAGTGTGCAGCACCTGTTGCCAGCGAATTCCTCACTGCAGAACATGCAGAGACGGCGGAAGCTGTTGTCGTCTCTCTCCCTCTGCTGCTGCTCCAGCACCTCCTCCTGTGGACGACCAGAACAGTCAGAGAAACACCACAGAAGAAGAGACTGTCAGATTGTGGTAATAATAATCATTTATCTTCTCTTTCTTGATTCATGGCTGAAGCTGAATCTACTTTTCTAGAGAGGGACTGGATGTTGGATTTGCTCCCAGTTCAGGTTCAGGAAGCAGACACTCTCTCTACTTTTGAGACTAGGCTTAAAACTTTCCTTTTTGATAAAGCTTTTGGTTATGCAGCTATAGATTTAGACTGTTGTGGGACCTCCCTTGACACACTGAGCTCCTCCTACTTTCCTGTAGTTGTCCTTTGCCCTCTCTCTGTCTTTTTCTGCTGCTATATAAAAAAAGTGAACTGAACTGAAATTGAAATTTGGTCTCACCAGTCGTTTCTGCTGCAGCTTCTCTCTGAGTATTCTGTCCTCTGGAAGGACGTCACACAGAAGAAAGTAGTCCTCCTGTTTCTCTGTAAGAACAACAGCTGGTTATAGACGAATGAGCCACATCATATTCTCTACAGTGGTTGTTGTCTCGTGTCTGAATGACGACAGGACATGAGGAATATTTCCATCTCATGTAATGGTGCAGGCTTAAAAATTGACTCTTGGGTTTGATTGTATTTCATTGCAGGTAAACACATTTTCAGTAAAGAGCTGCAGGATATACGTGTTGTCCTCAGAGGAATAACTACTGGTGGGAAAACAAGAGTTCTACATGTTCATTCTAAATTGTTTCCTGTGGTTATTTCAGAACTGAAATGATGAATATCCTCTGAAGCGCAGTCTTCATAATGCAGCTGCAGCTCTACTCACCAACTGGTCCGGTGGAGTTTGTTTTGATCACGCTGCAGAAATCTGTGACAGGCTGCTCCAGGAATCTGCCTTTCCAGTACAGCAAGTACCTGACAGAGCAGAGGATTAGAAAAGCAACAGCGTCGTCGTCCATCAACAGGATGGAGGTGAAGATTTTACTTAACAGTGTTGTGTTTATTCATTTGCAACGTTTCAGTCTCTTGGACATTCATCGGGTGATTCCTCAATCATTTTAAACAACACAGTCACAACATCACAACAACACATGTTAATGTAGGATCATACTTTGTCATGATCCTATTTGTGGTGTTTGTTGTTTCTTTTTGTTTCCTTCCACCTGATTTTTTTTCTGTTGTGTCTGTTATACACTAATTCATCCATGTGTAAAACATGGTACTTTGCATAATAATTAAATAATTAATATGGATAACACAGTTTGGTGGCTCTAACGCAATATGACCATATCATTGTGTTTATTAGCTTTTAAACAACAGTATTGAGATGCTGCCAAACGTTACTAGAAATCGTATGTTTCCTACAAAACAATTGACCAGTATCTCAACATTAAAAGACCTCAGCAAACTGCAGCGTTTATCTGTTTATTTGTGTTCATGTGACACATTTTTATGCTTTTGACGCCTCAAATTCTTGGGAGAAAGGGGTTGGTTTTGTAGCTAAAGTGCAGAGCTCGTACTTCGGAAGGTCAGCGATGAGTTTCACATCTGCAATGACGAGCTTGTGCTCCAGCAGCAGGTGCTTCAGGAGGATGTCTTTCTGCAGCTGGGGGCTGGACTCAGAGCAGAACAGACACACCAGCAGCTCTGCACTGGGACACAGCAGACTGGGAGCATTGGAGTCCTCAGATGGCTGCTCTGGAAAACACAGCGGCTCCAGTATACTGTCCTGACCTGAGACAGGAAGAAAACTCAAGATCATCTCATAAGTACACTAATACAAAGCAGATAATATGTAAAGTAACAGGTTCCAACACCCAGACTGATGGTACCAAACCATTTTCATATAAGTGTAATAAAACATTTGGTAAAATCTACTTTAACAAACAAGAAGTTCAACTTCCTATAGGAAGAAACAGTTCAGATATCTAGCACACAGTAGGTTAGCACTTAGCTTAGCCGGCTAGCTGATTGCTATTTAACTACATTATCGACTGAAGAACTCAGTCGGTTTGAGGCAGGTTTCTGTCCCAAACTGTCCGAGTTTTGTAGGACGTGGAGAACCAGCACCGAGTCCAAAAGCATCTTAATTTAGTACACTAGTACGTTTAAAAAAAAAAAAAGCATCTCACCATCTTTACTCCCTTCACTGGCAGCCATCTTTAGTGTCACATGACCAAAACAGCGGGGAACGGACCAATCAGAAGTTTATTTATTTATGCTGCTTTCACTGTCCCCCGGTAAACGCAAACGTGACACGGTGCATTCACGTGTTAAAAACCAGAATTAAAACTGATTTTTAGATTTTGTGAACGTTAGTCATGTTTTTAACGACACACGTGTTTCTTAAGTGGAATCGTAAACATGCAGTAATTTCTTATACATATATACTTTTTTATCATTTATCATTTAATTTTATCAACAGGTAATAGTTTTTAGAGTTAATAGTTTTAAAGTTTCTGTCTGGATTAGCCACCAATTATATCACATTTGATTTTAGATAATTTTAAGGTCATTTTTTTAAAATTTATTTAAAGATAAGTCACACATTGCATGTATAGATTATATATATTTTATAGGTGTAGATTAACTTTTGTTTTGATGCTTTCATAGCATTTGCATTTTTAATCTATACATGACATTTTCTAGATTTGCATATGTAGTTATACAGTTATTTTCTATTAAACATGCTGACAGGATGCATCCATGTAAAAACTATTAACATGTTACTGATTTTAACTTGTTAATTAAATACTGGTCACAGATGAAGATGAGTTACAGATGACCTTTTGCACATCTTTTTGCCTTTGGCTGTAAGAGTGAATAAAACTGAATCACTGCACATGCTCACACGTGACTGACCTCTTCTCTGTTTCATAGATTTGCATTTGTGCATTTGTTCAAATTTTTCTTGTATTTTCTCATCATCTAGTTGTAACAGAAAACAAATCAAAGTGTTACTGGGGAGGTGGGACACTGTGGGCCCAGAGTACAGCACAGTTGGCTCTTCCAGTTTGATTTAGGTACAAATTGTTATTGTAAAATTTTTTTTTTTTTTCTGAAAACATGATTAATTGTTACAGATAAACACCACTGGGTGGCACAAACAGTCCAGTTTTCAGTCGTCTGAGTCTCTCATGTGGTAATTTTTGTCAATGTCATATTTGTTTTACCACAGTAAGGTAATCATATAATCCCATTAATTATGTACTTGTACTTGTAGTAAAGTGTCATCATTCAGTCTAGAGTTTTAGTATTTAGTGGTTAATGAAACAGATGTAGCAGGATGAGT
Source organism: Helostoma temminkii (assembly GCA_900302695.1). NCBI lineage: Eukaryota > Metazoa > Chordata > Actinopteri > Anabantiformes > Helostomatidae > Helostoma > Helostoma temminkii. The sequence continues at coordinate 156,418 of OMLM01020398.1, read as the reverse complement.
CAGTAATCCTCAGCATCCACACTGAACACACATAATAAGATTAAACCAGTGGTAGAATAAGTACAGAACAATTCACAGAGACTTTTATTTTATACATCTTTACTACTCTAAAGGTACTGTACTCTGCACCACATGTTAAGGATTAAATATGCTATTAGTATTTTACGTATATAAAAATATGAACTGGTTATAATTATCTATCTTTAAAACAGAAATGAAGAGAAATGTTAGTAGTTACAGTTTTAGAATAAATATGATAAATAATAAGGCTCAGATCTGCACAGTGATACTTAATAATGGAATACTTGTGAGAATATTTCTCTATGTCAATGTTTGAATTTAGGACTTTATAGAACTTATTTTACTTATTTTTATGTTTAGGCACTACTAAGTTAACTTCATTGTTGTGCAAAAAAAATAATTATAAAAACATTTTTACAACAGCAGTAATAGTGATAGTAATGGTTACTGGAAATTTAATATTTAAGCTATATCACAGTAGTAAAAAGTGATGTCTTGTTTATGTACTTCCAACATAAATCTGCATTTACTTTGGTTTGTTCCATCGGTTTGATCATTAAATGACATGAAAACCTTTAAATCCACTGAAGTAATTCCTTAAAACCCAGACAAACATCTCCCCTGAGAGTTGAGGGGTGCATGGGGAGTTCATTCTGCTTGAGCCGCCCGCTCAGGTGTGTTCAGGTGCTGCATTATTCACACAGAGCTCAGCCGCTCTAATTAAACCCTGGAGAGCAGCGAGGGAAGGCAGCTGCAGACAGACGCATTTCTGATTCAGCCCACAACTCCCACGTGAGCCACGTCAATGTTCAGCTCCAAACAGGCAGAGAAGTGCACAGTCTAGCTCCAGCAACATCCCACGTAGACACAGTTGTGTTTTACAGAGACTACATGCTCTTCAGATTAAACTATAAGATGTTTGGGAAGTTGTTAAAATACCTTAAACTTACTCTGTGCTGTTTGTGTCTTTGGTGGCAAAATCCTGCAACTGCAAACCAAAAGAATGACATGCAGTACTGTAGTACTGAGTCTGGGTTTATACAGTCTAGTAGCATCATTCAGTCATTCACATTATATCAGAAATTACCAAAACTGCTGTAGGTAAAAATATGAATCCCAGCATGGAAACCAAGATTTTAAAAATACAATAAGCACCAAAAGCATCAAAGCTTGTAGCAGAGTATTGGAAAGCAGTTTTAATAAAACATCATCAACGTGATTATGAGGATGCACAAAAAGTTCTAGATGCCCTTTAAAACTCTGGATCCTACAGCCTAGAGACTTAGATTTTTTTTAAAGTATCTGAGTATTTCTATTTATAGTACTCACCAACAGTACTAAATTGTTTTTTTCAGATAAATATTTTTATTCTAAGCGTTTTGCTTGTCACAGACTGGTGCCTACATTACACATAACTAAACTAATGACATAAATAATGTTTAGACGTGTCCCCACACCTTTGCAGTAGGTGGAGGTGGAGGTGGAGGAGTTGTACAGTCTAATGGCCACTGGGAGGAAGGATCTCCTGTGGCTCTCTGTGACACTGACACTGATCAGTCTCTGACTGAACGTGCTCCACTGTGTAGTGGGTGGGAGGGATTGTCCAGGATTGAGAGCAGTTTAGACAACATTCTTCTCTCAGCCACAATGTGAAGAGGGTCCAGCTCCACGCCCACACCAAAACCAGCTCTCCTGATTATTTTGTCCAGCCCGTTAGTGTCTGCAACCTTCATACCTGTGAACTTGTATAACAGTGTTTGAACTAAAACCTTATAAAATTTAAAATCATGTCTTTACTTGGATTAGAGGCCACGAATCTGGTAAATTAAATGAAACTGATCAACATTTAAAAACAACTTGCTGTTACCTTGCTTGTATTTGCTGATTAAAATGACTTGAAGTCCTAAACTGAGAGCAAAGGTTCACTAAGGCTCATGATTTTGAATAGAACCCCTGTAATTTAAAAGGTTGTAATGCAAGTATAAAGCTGCTGCCCATACACTGTTACTGTTAGAGAAGTACACTGATCAGGTTGTAAAAACAGATGTGATCAGGAGAAACGTTTACTGTCTGATGAACCAGCAGAGGAAAGAGCAATGAAAACCCCAAACCAAACCCCAATGACAGAACTACATTTGCTCTGATTCATTTAAGATATGGTTCTGACCGGTTCCAGCTTTTCTTAAGATGAAACTGTCATGCTCATGGTGGAAAAAGCGCTGTAATCATTTCTCCAGGCTGTGAAATCATTTCCACTCGACTGTCTTCTAATGATGTTGTTGGGTTTTCTGTATAATTCTGTATTGTTGTATTGTTATACCCTGTAACGTGCTAAACCTTGTAAAGGGCCTTGAAATAACTTCTGTTGTGATTTGTATGTAAGTACAAACAGAAACAGAAAACAGAAAAAAAAAATTACAAGAAATAAATATAATAATAAAGCAGTTCTGCAGTCTATGGGAGTACCAGAGAAAAAGGGACTTCAAAATAAAATACTGTGGGACTGTGCTCAGACCAATGTCAGGCTGAAGGCAGGTCTGAAGCAAACTGAGAGGAACTGGAAGGATTCAGAAGTTCAACAACTTGTGGCAACCAGAAGAAAAAGAGTTTAAAACGCAGATAACAGGCACAGTGGAGGACTTGGTGGTGACGAGTGGCAACATAACATAAAATAAAAATAATCTCAAAGCCTTGAAAAAAATGTACATCAACTACAATAAACACCTAAGTGGAGCGGGAACAAAAACAGTGAAAATGTGTCTCATAGCCAGTATTGACAGGACACAATGCATGGCAACATAAACAGACTTTAAACTCCACATTTCCCTTGTTCACAGATTTTACTTTATGTTTTTCTCGTCATGCTGTGCTGCTTCTGACACCACTGCTGCTGTCTTTCATCACCCAGTGTCAGTTTGATTTGTTTTTATAACCTAATTTGATCTGTTTTCACGGTAGTCACATCCTGTTCTTCTTTAATACATCTAAACTGCACTTTTGGTTCACTGTGGCCCAATTCCCTCCATTAAGCTTTCAAAAAATCAAATGTACTGACAACTACATACTGTACACACACTGCACCTGTGTTTCAGTCCTCATGCAACATCAAACAGCACACATATATATATATAGTACTAAGATGAGTCAGACATACTCCAACATCCTCGTGGATGGATTATTTAATAAAGACAACATCTGTAGGACTTCACCTGCAAATTTTACTGATGCAAACACAAAACCTTGTAAAGCAAATGTTTTCTGTTTGACACAAAATTTCACCAATGCAGAAAGATGCTGAATAACTACAAAGAGACACAAACCATCCACAGAGAGACACAAAACAGCCATAGAGATGCAAACCTGAGACCCTGAGACACAAAAGAACCACAGAGTCATAAAATATCTAAAAATATCCAAAAGATGCAGAACAGACGCAAAGAGACAAAAATATCCTTAGAGACACCAAACATTTATAAAGATACACAAAATGTACAAAAAAAAGGAAACTCCATGGTGTGGGGTACCGTGATCTACCCAGCAACACCAGATTTACTGATTTAATCACTTCAAATAGCCTGTACTGTAGTCATACCTGGATATGCTGGCAAAGACAAGTCCCACAGGCTCAGCAAAAGAACCAATTCCTTTTTTAGTCCATTTCAAGCACAGCGTGGGCACTTTGTCCTCCAGGAATCAAAGCTGGAAAAATAGCAGAAAAAACTAAAGCAGGTAACAGAGGAAGAGGACATATTAAATAAATCACTGCTAAATTTTGTAACCTTTTGTTGTCAAATGTCCTTCTTTTTGAAATTTAAATGAATAATGTGCTACATTTGTGCTTCATATATAGTGCAGTTCTTCTTTAATATTTTGTACAGCCTGTAGTTATTTCTCTGGTCTGAACACATGCTTAATTAATAATGATTTTATTTGTGTGGTATATTTCATGCAAAGACGTAGTCCAGGGTGTTTTACAAAACAATGTTCGGACAAAACCAAAATGAAAATTGACAATAAACAGTAGTTGTGGTTTGCAGCCTGACTTCCTGTTCTGCCCATATTTGATACATCTGATTAGCCCTCTGTCCGTGCCTCTCCCACTTTCTGGTTTCTCACTCTGTCAATTATCCATCATCGGTTCCAGCTGTTCTCTCCCTATATAAGCAGATCTGCAGTGTTCCACCCCTCTGCCAGATTGTCTGCATTCATACCCTGAAACAACCTTCCAGCCTTGCCTTGTCCTGAATCTGAATCTGTAACAGAACCCAAACTTGGACCTGAACCTTGCCAAGCCCCCTTGGTACTGTAGGTCTGCCTGAACTGTTATCTGTTCTTTGGACCTTCCTTTTGGATTGTGGATGTTGGATGTGATTGTTATCTATACTCTGAACTTTCTGGCCTCTGATTGATCAGATTCCCGCCCCGGTTAAATGTGCTTTACCTGAACTCTCTGACCAGACCCTGATAATCTCTTTCCTGAACTCTGATCGCCATTCTGAAATTAACCCTTTTCAGGGTGTGTGTGTGTGTGTGTGTGTGTGTGTGTGTGTGTGTGTGCGCGCGCGCATCTCCAGTTCACCTACTCCCCTCTCAAGGACATCCAGGACACCGCCATCTTGTGCTACCACCATCTTAAAAACCTCACCTCCTACTCCTGCCCAGATGTCTACCTGCCACCATCCACCTGTACTTACCTGCCTGGTAATTGGTGAGTTTATTAGTAATTAGTGAGTTTAAATATTATTATCAGCCCAGTCCATACTCACCTCCTCCCTGCAAAGAGGAGTGATCACCAAACGCAAAAGCACATTCAGTCCTGACCTCCCGCTCCAGTTCCTGCTTCCAGTCTCCCTCTCCCAAACATCTGCCATTCTTAAAATAAACATCTGTTTAATCCAGTCTTGCCTGTCAGCCTTGTCTCTGAGTCCAGTCCAGATAAAATCACTTTGTGTATTACACACTGAACATTCAGCTTTTAATCCACATGTGCTCTGTAACTGGTCCCCATCAGTGATATTATATAACCTCTCAGCAAAACACTGTGGAGCAGTGGAAATGTGGTGTGAGCACCGTGGGCTGCCACTCTGATAATGGCTTCTATGTTCCACTTTTAATTAAGCCCTGAAGGAGAATCCAGACTCCTTATCATAAAGAGAAACGGCTCCTTTAAAACTCTGATTGCTACGACTTCCCGATTCAAAATGTACTTTTCCTTCATCTCTAATTTCCTCCACTGCTTCTTGTCTCCAGCAGGAGCTGTTTGTACTGGTATTTGATCTTAACCGACAGTGTTCAGAGGGGACAGTTGAGCAGTCCGTCAGCATCCATTTGATAAAACTGTTGGAGCCTTTTAAAACTTTTTTCCTGGTTTAATAAAATATAATCAGTTCTCTATGAGACATACAGTGTTTTTCTGCTGAATAAAAAGTCTTGTGTTAAACACATGGAGCAGAGACTGAGACTGGCTAATCCACACCTGTATGTATTGGTCACCACTGTAAAGAACAGGAGCAGGTTCCCAACTGATTGTTTGCTCTCCCAAGAGCTTCTAAAACAATCCTGTTACTTCAAATGAAGCTAATTTAAATTCAATTTAGTCTATTTATATAGCACCAATTCACAACAAAAACCAGCTTAAGGCACTTCACAGTGTAAAGTTCAAGACTTTATAAAAGTTAAAGAAAGAGAGACAGAGAAAGACAGAGAGAGAGAGAGAGATAGGGCGAAGCACAACTATGGGAGAGAGAAGACACAAAGTTAATGACATATAATGATAGTGTATAGGAAGATGGAGAAAAGAGAATGAGCTCAGTGGGAGTTTAAATCTATAGCAGCATAACCAAGAGATGGATCAGAGTCACCTGAACCAGCTCTGACTATAAGCTTTATACTCTTAAAAGTATAAGTAATTTAGTTTTTAGGTGGCAGCTTGAAGATTGACTGGTTCATCTTGGGTAAGCTATCTTGGGTTAGTGCCTAAAAAAGCTAAAGAGTTAATGCGACAGTCACCATTTCTGCTGGTATCCCCAGTCTTCATAGGAGCTGCATGTTCCACTTTACACTCATTCCAAGGGGATAGCCCCCATTTGCAGTAAACAGAACAGGGCAGGTCAGCTTGGGTTCGGGTCAAATGTCAGATGCTTACCATATAAGAATTTTGCAGACGAAATGCAATTACTTGCATTACTTTTGAAGGCAATAACTTATTAACCACCGCTAACTAGCCCATTGCCTAGCCTTGCTAGCGTAATGAACCTGTCCAGCTCAGCTCCCTCACACCCACTGTGCTCTGCCAACGAACGGAGTCTAGTGGTCCCATCACCACACAAAAAACCCCAAACTAAGCTCTTTAGATCAGTGGTCCCACGACAGTAGAATGAGCTACCAAACTCTGCAGTCAGCAGCCTCATCCCCAATATATAAAAAACTGCTGAAAACAGAACTTTTCTGCAACTTCCTATGCACTTAAATCAAATATTCTGCAACTTAGTTTGCACTTACACCATTACATCATACAGAGAACATCTAGTGTAAATTTGTTAAGGAGGCTGGGTAGCCTGCTGTAGACTGCTAGCTTGTGTTAGTTAGTAATTCTGTGATTTTATTATGACCATGCTAATTATGACCAACATGGTATTTTACAAAATCTTTCACAAATATTACACCACCCCTGTCAGGGTCCCAGTTTGCCTCCTACCTGTCTGTCCCTCCTACTCCTTATTTGGTCTGTTCTCTCTCTCTGCCTAGATGTACACTAGTTACTATTGCCTGCACTTGTTTGATTCCCTACTTTATAAGCAGACCCAGTTGTCTCCTACCCCTGCCAGATTGTCTGATATCTTCCTGAGAGAAACAACTATCCAGCGCTACTATAGGATTACCAACCTTGCCTGATCTGGACCTTGCCTGACCCACTGGTACTGTGAGATTTGCTCCCCACCTGATCTGTCCTTTTCCCTGTCCTCTCCTCCTGCTCTGTACCGGACCTGACTCTACCTCTGATTTTCCCCTCTGAAACCTGACCTGCTCTGTTTATTCTGTGGACCCTGTGTGATTATTCTGGACTGTTTAATGATTCTGAGTTTTGCCTTGTGGACTGGCTATGTATTCTAGATTGACTTAAGGGTACGACTACGGACTGACTGCGATTGGATTTGGAACAGTATATCTGTATGTGGATCTCCTAGAGGCTTATGTCATGTGGATGTCGGACTCTGTTTGGACGGAGGCTATAAGTTTTTGAACTGTGTGTTAGTGCTTCTGCAAACTGCTCATCTCCCCTTGATCCCCTCTGACACTATTAGCTTTTGCCTTCACAGTAGTCACCTGCACCATCTGTAGTGTAGGTGTGTGTAGTAACCCAGCATGCACTGTGATGTGTCTGTTTCCACTTTCATTATTGTTAAATTAGATTTTTCCAGTGAATGTGTTCAGGCCATGAATCACAACCATAGATTGTATTTAAAGTACCAAACTTAGTCCAGTTATGAAAATTCAACGTAAAGTCTCTTGAAAGTGTATACTCTCTAAGTTTATGAGTCATCAGTGTTCAAATGCTTTATGTTGTGGCTCACAGGCCCTGATGTCAGCGTTTTAATCTGATCTTTTTGTGTTCAGTCAGGTGGTCACAGTGACACACATGAAAGCCAAGAAGATCCACAACACACAGGTAAGTGCTGCTGACCCCTGATTCCACAGTGGTTATAAGCCTGCAACTCCAGCCAGTCAGTCAGAACTGATGAAGCTTCTGGATGGAAGGAGAAACATCTTCAAGAACCAAGAAACAAGTCCAGTTGCTACTTTGAGCCTTTGGGATAACCATGACCTGGATGACTGAGAACTTGCACAGACTGTTTAGTCATGTTTTTCAGTGACGAGTATGTGGCTCTGAATTAATTGAGTTAAATGAATTAACTGATATATGAGTCGTGTGTTTACAATAATTACTACAGTGGCATTTGTGCCACAGACACATTACACAAATTCTTCAAAAACTGCTTGGACACATGCTCCTCCTTTTCAGTTTGTTTTGAACAAAAGCTTCTCTTTAAATGTCTGACTGAATAATGATGACTGGCAAATGCACATATGCACAAAAGTGAGTTAAATTCTGATACGTATGTTCTGACAGCCGTCACAGAGATGGCATATGAACCTTATGTTCATTCTTCAATGTGAAAATGAAAATCTGATCTGAGCAAGTTGGGGGTACAAAGATTAGATGTGAACATCTGTGCACACTTTAGTTTTATGAATACTGTAGCTAACTACTTTAAATTGTGATTAGAACACTTTAATTAAAATGATTTCCCGATAACCTACATCCTTTTCTACCTGAAAACATGCACAGTATGTGGTTTACCCTAAATTGACAGCAGTAGTACCCATTCAAATTCTGAATGTATGAGCTCTTAAAAATACTTTAGGAAAACAAAGTATTTTAAGCAGAATCTAATGCGGACGATAATACAGTAAACTAACAATTAGATGATTTTGTTTTACAGTTGTCTGATAAATCCAGTGCACTAAAAGTAACAGGACAAGTTCCTACTTGAGTACAGTACCTGGCTAAATGTCACTGTGTTATGTCTGAAGTGTAATTGTTTATTTCAAAGACCGGAGCAGGAAAGGGGGTTCAGTTTAGTTAGAGGTGCAAAGTTAGATCATTAAAGGAATAAATAAGAAATGGTTTATCATAATATACCACTGTATGTTTACTCTGTGTACATTTATATTTGAGACAGACTTAATCAAAAGAATAAAATTTATGAGATATACCAACTGATTATTGCTTTTCAAATTTTGTGGTAATTTTTATGTAGGCTACGTGAAACGTTCATCTGCAGCCACGTGATCAACGCTCAGCCAATCAAACTCTTTCTACTGGTTTCATTTAAAGCATAAACACGCTAATTTCACACTGGATTAAGAACAGTCCTCAAACTTTTTTCTAAGACTCTTACTAGTTGGGTGAGAATTTATAGGATTATTTCAGCCTGTTATTAGTACGGTACTCTGAATTACTGGAGCCACATTTAGAACTGAACCAGAACTTGCGCAGTTAAATATTATGTAACCACAACCCAGCAGGCTTTAGGACCCGGGCCGCCGCATGACGTCGAACAACAACAGGAAGTGGGAGCTCACGTTGCTAACGGTAGGTGTGTTAGCTTCTGTAGGTTAAGCTGTGGTATCACCGGTAAAGTTGTGATTTTAACGATAGCAGAGACTTTCCCAGTTTTATTTCTTCATGTTTTACTGACCTGCTGTCACTTACATTTTGTTCTGTTCACAACACTGTTTTAAAAGTGCGTCTTAGCTGTTAGCTCTGTTAGCTGCAGCGACTAGCTGTTAGCACAGTTAGCTAAACTGCAGGGACTGAGTGACTGACAGTGGCAGGGTTTTCAGGAGTGAAGGTGGAAGAGGGAGACTGACTGATGGCGGGTAAATGTTGTTAAGGTGGAATGAAGGGATGTTAAAGTCTGCAGCAAAAATGTGGTTGTGAATTTGTTGTGTCTGAATAAAGTTTGTTGCTGCTGTAACTTGGTGAATCTGGGACTGACTTCAGCACAGTATTAAGCTACATTTGAGTTACTTGAGTATTTGTGAATAATACTACATCTGCAAGATGCATTAGTTGGTCAGCAAAAAAAGAAAATGCAGTACTGTCAAACTGCAATTGGGCATTTTGTTATACAAAGAAATATAAATAATCATCTTTGGGTTTTGGACTGTGTGGCAAACAAAACCAGACAAAATGATGTTACTTAGAACTGTGTGTTAATTATGTTCTTATATATTAGGACATATTAGATGAAATAATCAGATTATCCATAATGAAATGAATTTTTTCATATCTCACCACCTGTGTCTGACAGCTCCAGTTACTTAACAGATAAATATTTAACATTGAATTTAATAAATAAAATATTACAATTAGACAAAACATATATATTTTTCTAAAGATTACACATTGGTTCTTATTATTTTTGATTCATGGAAAAAAACACTCTCTCTCACCATATCTCTAAGTCAACAGCAGGTCCACCTGCTCAATGAAACTGAACCATGTGAAAATAAGATAAGATTTTTTTTTCCTATGTTATTTTCTCCTGTATTATTCACTACAGCTTTACACATACCCTTTGTCGTTGTCTGATGTAGATGCATAATTGATGCTACTTATTCAGCATCTTCACAATGACCTTAAATGCCCTTATTCACTGTGTTGACTGGCGTCATGTCTCTTTCTGTAAATACAGATGAGTAATTTAGTTGTTTTTTTTTTTAATTTGCATTTTAGACTTTCACAAATACCTGTGCAACTTGACAACTGAAACTTTGTTAAACTACTTCTCCAGACTTCATATGCACATTTAAAAACTGCAACTGAATTTGCAGGGATTTGATAATTGCAACTTGTTTAATTGAATTAGTGATTTGAAAACAGTTTCTAAAATCTGTGTTTGCTGCTCATTCTTTTGCTCCCATATATCATCTGACAACTAGATTTATCTGTGATGCTTTGGAGTTGTCCAAACCACAGGTTTGGACCATATGGACCAATCTGTAGGCTACATAAAGTAGTTCAAATGGCTGCCATCTTGTACAATGTCACCAAAATGGAAGTTGGTGTGATGCTTTTTGCTGTAATTGGTGAAAAATGCTGGATGGCAACTGTAAACAAAGCGTGTGTTAGGTTTAGGCACTAAATAAACATGTTAGCATTAGTAAAATATTAAATTTAGTATTTCAGCAACTGATTCCTTAACTTCATCATGTTCATCATGTGAAACACATGAGGTTAGTAACCAGTCACTTTCATGTTGTGACTGCGTCCAATAACAGGATTATGGACTTGAACTCCTCCTGACGAACTTTGAGGGTAATATGCGCTGCAGCTGCTAGATGTTGTCAAGTGTGTACTGATCACTGATCAATTTGTTGTCCATGCAAACAGCTTATAACTTTACAGAAGGACCGACTCCCCGATGAAGATTCATCATACAGTGACAAAATCAGATTATCAAATCAGAAATGTCAGCATGTGTGAAGATTTGCACACATTCATTCATTTCATACATTCATTTAATGAATATGTTTGAGGTGATGGACTGTTAATAGACTGAAACAACATTTGAACAAGTCTCATGGAATATTAAGGAGCAATTTCACTGCATTCTGCCATTTTGAAGACTTAATTATTGGTTTAATCATAAAGCTTTGTAATAATTGTGGCTTCCAATTATGCTTTTGTTAGCAGAATGACACAGCAGCCCTTTGTTATGTTGCAATAGTAAAAATTCGAACTGTAGATGTATTTTTTTTATAAAATATGTGAGTCTGCAACATAATTCCCACCAGAGTGTAAAATGTAATGCTGTCATGTTGGTGAAAGCCTGTTCGAGCGGCAGACTTGATTAAATGTCAGATATTACAGATGTAATCAGCAGAGCTGCTGTCCTCCCTCCTCAGGAGCATCAGATTGGTTCTTTGTTGTGGACTCACAAAGCCGAATGACATTATTATTTTTTTTATCATTCAGACATGGAAGACAAGTAAAAATATGTGAAAAGAAAATCTAAAGTAAAATGTATGAAAAGCATCGGGAAGATGATCAGAAACTAGGAGACGACTCGGTACTAAATACATGTTGGTCTAATTCTGAAGAAATGTTCGACTCATTTATTACCATTAGAGAAACAAACTATGTCTTTTACAGAAATGGTGCAAGACTTTATTTCTTTGATTAATTTTGCCCGTATAAACATTAATAAACAAACTAAACTGGTTTTATTAAGATTCTGACGAGATTGGACACAAACTGCACATTGTGAATGAAGACGTTCCACTGTGAGAAAATCCAACTGAAAGAGCAGATTCTGTCATCTCACTTTCAGAATCAGAGCTGTTGGTCGGTTTTGTTGTGTAGCCAAACCGTTGGTCTCTTTCTGTGTTCTGCTAAGCTTAAGATACTGCCACAAAAAAATCATTTCCAACACAATGAAGTGAATGAAATTATTCACAAAATGAATATTAGGGCACAACCTCCTTTTTTCCCTTTCCACACATTTCTATTTACATTCACTAATTTGGCAGATGCTTTTATCCAAAGCGACTTACAAGTGAGGTACAAAACAAGCGAAACTCTAAGTCAAGGAGAAAAAACTAAAGCAAAACAAAGCACTATCAGATGAAGTGTGTTGTGCGTTTTCTTTCTTTTTTCTTTTTTAATATATAAAATGGTGCATTTTAAGTGCAAAGAAAGTCACGAAAAAGTTTTGTCTTCAGCAGTTTCTTGAGTATTGGGAGTGAGGTTGCTGATCGTGTAGAGTTGGAGAGTTCATTCCACCATTGTGAGACCACAGAGCTGAACAGCTTTGCAGTGGACACCCAGCCGGTCAAAGCAGATGGCCGCCCACCCTGGGCCTGGTTCTGCTAAAGGTTTCTTCAGTTAAAGGGAGTTTTTCCTCTTCACTGTCTCCTAGTGCTGCTCAGTGGGATTTGTTGGGTTTTCTGTATAATTCCAGTATAGTGTTATTGTTATATTCTGTCTTAAACCTTACACCTGAGCTACAAAATGCCATAATTTTAAAGCACCTTGAGATTACTTTTTTGGTGCCACATAAATAAACTGAATTGAACTGAAATGTTATTTCAGTGTGTGAGATACAGATTTAATCAGGATT
>OMLM01020398.1:127735-143688 GCA_900302695.1 Helostoma temminkii | reverse complement strand
TAATCAGGATTTACTTGAATTGTTCATTATTAAAGGACTTGAATTGAGGCCACAAAAGTTTGATTGAGACTAATTTCAAAGCCTGGTGCTTATGAAGATGGATTTAGTGCACTTCCACAAAGTATAAAACCTGATATGATCTCTAGAGAAGCCCTGTGTTGTAGTGTGTGTGTTGCAGCTGGCTGTGTGGTAGTGTATTGTAATGGTGTTATGCTTGGTTGTAATGTGTTATCTGGTGTTAACCTGTGTTTCACAGTGCAGTGGTGAAGAGTCATGCTGCTCTGTGATGTTTGGCTGCTAAACAACCTCAGCAGGGAGGAAGCTGCAGTGTTGTGGAAGAAGAAGTTTAGACTTTAACCTCTTGTGGGGAAAATCAAGCTGCATTTTTATAAAAAAATACAGAATCCATGCAATGCCTCATTTGCTCCATCTTTTACATTTATTTTTTAGTGCACTTTGTGGTTTCGCTGTCGTCTTTGTTGACGGGTACATTTTGAAATCCAGTTATTGTTCCATAACAACATCCTCAACTAGCCACATGGGAGCAACATATTCAGTGGTTGCTCTGTCTGGTTATTTCTGCTTTTTGTTTCTGTGCTGTCAAGTGACTTTCAGCTGGTATTTGCGTCTCAGAGTGGCTGTCTGATCTAATGACTGCATCGCTGGTGGCTCAAACCGCCCAGTAGACCTCCAAGGTGACAGGAAGCAGGGATTTTTGTAATGCTCTCCCTACTGCCATGGCCTAAAAATCCACATGTGATGTTCTGCATGAGACACAAATCCCATTTGTGGACACCAGTTCAGTAATCACCTTAGTTTTGGCTGAGCGAGCATAGCCATGGCTGGCATCCCATGATGAGTCCTCTGCGCCTTGGAGATTAATAAATATTCACTGTTAAGATTAAAGAGATTATCCAGCCAATTACTTATTTTATTTAAGTACCTCATGCCTCTCAAGGTGATTCTCTGTTGTCTTTGTCATGTGGCATCAGGAAAAGGATGGTGATGTTCCCAGTTACCCCCATGGACCAAATGATCAGTCGATGATGAATCAAGAAAATATTTTGCAGATTAATTAACAGTGAGAACAACGGCTCAGATTTTATTTATTTACATTCTTTGTGTAACTCAAACTCATATCACAGCACAGGCAGCAAGTCTGGCCATAAAATAAAACCCACACACAACTCTATCTATTTCACGACTGCAGCCTCCATGAGATGCCTCAAGGTCTTGGCTCCTCTGAGCTGTCAGATGTCCGTCTGCTGTTGCCTCTTGTCCCTAATGAAGTGCTCATCAGACCAAAAATCAATCTGCTGCCGGCGCTGGGCCTTCTAATGGAAGAAAGAGGCGTCTCTTTCATATTGACAGTGGGAGTTGCTGACTTCTGTCTTGATGCGGAGGTCACAGGTGGACTCTGGTCTGGACACCCGAGCCTCAGTGATATGAAAAGGGAAATTACATCTGAGTGGCCCATATTTATCAAAAGAGCTGAAGGTGAACGCTGTTGGACATCATGTTACTGTTTTTCTTTGTTTTTTCTGTGTTGTGAGATATTTGCAGTTTGTGTTTGTTGTTCATATGGAAGCCCATTTCTGCCAAAGGAAATAAAATAGTTTTTGTTAGAAGCATGAAAGTCGACACAATGGGTTTTTGAATTAGTGAAGTTACTAATTTAGTGTTTACTAAGTTAGTGAGTTACTCTTGAGATGGTGCATATATTGGACATATTGTTGTACAGTCCAATGGCAGTTGGCACAAAAGACGCCTGAAGCTTTTTGGTAGAATCAGTCTGTGGATGAATGAGCTTCCTATCTGCCACAGTTGATTATAAAGCGGATGAGACGGATTGTCCAGGACATCACTGATCTAATCCAGCATCTACTCTCTGACACAGCCTCCAGACTGTGCAGTTCCAGTCTTACTACACAGTTTACCTTCTTGGCCAGCTTGTTCAGTCTGTTGCCCTAACTACTATGGACTGAACAGTCTGCTCTGTCCTTTCTTGTAGAGCATCTGTGTTGTTTGACCAGTCCAGTTTGTTGTTGATGTGGACTCTGAGATATTTGTATGACTCCACTATCTCTACGTCCTCTCCCAGAAAGGTGAGTGGGACTGAGGTCTTCCTGCTCTTCCTGAAATCTGCCACAGATCAAATTCAGCCAACAACTAGGGGGTCATCAGAGAATTTTTGATCTGCTTTCTAAAATTGCCCCTCAAACATTAAAGTGGGTCTTCTGTCTTGTCTTCTGTCTTGTCTCTCTTCTTGCCAGTATGCACCCCATTTTCTGCCTTTAAGTCACCAAATTTTTCACTTTTTTTTTGTATCATTTATCGTGATACGCAAAAATCTGTGGTGATGATGTTGGCTATATTAACTGGTTTAAGGACAGATGTGGGAGTGGTTTCAACCTCCAATCAGTTTTTAGTTAGAGCTATACACCTTTGAGTGTTTTTGGTTAACCCCACTGATCTGCATGGGGATTAAATTGTACCTTAATGAAATCTCGGATTAGCAGCAGTGACTTCTACACATTGGCGTCAGTCACTCTTCTTCACCCTCCTCCTCCTCTGCCTTTACTCCCATCAAAGTTATTTGTGGGTCAGGGCTGTTAAACGCCTGCTTCCTCTGCAAAGCCCAGAACTGCTGTGGAGGCAGAAGTGGAGCTGGTTTGGGGGAAATCTCTCAGTGGCCGGCTCTAATCAGCGCCCCTGCTGCCTTGCTGCATCCTTCCCTGTGGATTTATCGGTCTGGAAAAGCTTTGGAACGCCAACATTAGTCACCGGCTGAGATAGAGTCCAGCCCAGAGACCCAGAAATTCAATTCTAGCAATAGGAGCAAATGCACCACAATGTCTCCGCTTGATAGAGGCTGATATATGCTGACCTGAGGTCTGCTCCAGGGCTCTCCACTCACTAAATTTGATATTTATGCCTTCTGTATCTGGCTCATCTGAATAAATTGGAAACGGTTAGTGGAATTGCATTTGTTGAACTCCTGACAGATCTCTGAGAAGCTGCTTTTAGACATAAAGAGGCCTCCTCATCCTGAGCCGACGTGGAGTGCTGCTCTTAGATTTCAGTCTGCTTTTTTATAGTCCTCACATAAAAGCTGCAGCTCGTACTTCTGCGTCTGCCGCAGTCTAATAACCCCCAATAAGTGTTTGTTTATGATAACCTGTCTAGTCTATTTCCACAGCTTGTTATAGAGCTGCTTCTGTATATTGAGCAGCAGCATGAATACCAATGCTAAGAGAGAGACGTGCTGCATTAACTCATTTGTCACTATGTCCACAATATTAATGTCTTTTCTGCAGACTTGATAAAGACTGTTCCCCCTGCGGAGCTCGCTTTAATGTGCTGGTGTGAAGTTGTCACAGCATCATAAACAAAGCCAGAGTGAGGCAGAAACTGTAGAACCACGAGCCGCATGAGGATGCGTCGGTCAGCCCAGTAAACTAAAATCATTTCACATTATTTTCAGTTTGTTTATGCTGCTTTGATGCAAAAGAAACTGGGAGTTTTTTTTCCTGCTCCTGCTCCAATTTAGCACAAGCGGATGAAAAAATAAAGTAACAGTCGAAAGCAACTTTTGGCATCTTTAGTCTGGTTCCTGATTTCTGAACTGAGTTATTCAAACAGGACTGCTGTGCTCAGTTAAGACTCTTTACCCAAGTTGAAATTGTATCCACAATTACAAACAGCCTTCTTGTGCCAAAGACAAATGGCAAAAGAAAATGGATGGATAATCATGGGCATCAATCCAAGTTCAGTTAAGGAAATAACTGTCAACTCAAAGTGACTCCAGACAAAGCAGTAACTGTGTATATGTGTATAATCATGTAAATATTCTGCATATAGTGGCTTTAAATGTTCACTAATTTAAAGTTCAAAATATAGTATTTTGAACTATATAGTATAGTTTTCATATGAGATAATTAAATTCATAGATTCTAAAGGCTGAAGATGTTGGCTGTTCAGTGGTGCTGCAGTAGCATCAGCAGTAGCATCAGCTGCTCAACATTAAAATGTTGTTTATCAAATGAAAATGTGAATATTTAATGAATTCAGCTTCTAAAATGTGTTTGACTTCATTGCAGATGTACTTTTATGTCGTTTGGTTTTTTGACTTAACATAATAAACAATCAATATGAACCACCAACCAGTTTAGGTTAACATAGAAACAGTAATACCAGCTGTAGTCCATAACACAGGATCTTCTTCCTGGATTTACATTATTTACTCCTGCAGCTGACACATCTGAGCGATAAGTGGAGAGGACGTTTTCTCGCTCTCTTGTGATTGGATTTTCCTCTGCATTAAACGAAACCGAAACAAGAGGAAATGCTACAACTTTAAAATTTGGACCAGAGCAAACGCACAAAGGTGTGAAAACACCCTAAAACCAGGAGCGGCCCTCTGACCAGCGTGCAGTTTGTGCTACAGTAGCTTTCTCTGGAATGGGACCAGATGGGCTACTCTTCCCTGCCCCTGCATGACGCTGTTGCTGGTGATGTGTCCCACCTTTTGACAGGTGCCACTGTAATGAGATGATTATCCACTTCTCCTGTCATTGGATTCAGTGATACTTAGTTGTATGTCTGCCCTCAAGCTGAGTTTTCACTGTGGTTCCTGAAAAGTAAAGGTTGTGGAGATACTTTACACAAGTAAAACTCTGTGATGCTAATGTATAATTTATTAGATTGATTTTTAATCACAGCCCCAGCAAAGAAAATGTAGTTTTTGTGAATCTTCCTGTTGAAATGTCATGCATTATAACAATTCTAGTGATTTAAGAAAGTAATTTGTCATTGCTCTGTTACTTCGAAGTGAGACCTGCTGTGTCAGTCACATCATTTAAGTGTGCTGACAGGAAACTACGGGGAAAAGGGACGTTTTTAATATGAGCGCAGTGGGGCCCAGTGGTGTCGGCGCAGAAACGAGTCGACTGTAAAACTGAGCAGAAACCTTGAAGCTCCACAGCGAGCTTCCTCTGATGATACACTTGTTCTGTGTGAGGAGAATTATGCAGCAGGCTCCATGGAAGAGTAATGGCAATATGTTCACGTCAGGATGGATTGTTATGCTAGAATAGATTTTCTGCTCCGGTGCTGGAGTTTCCTCCCTCCAGCACATGGTGGGTAACCGATGTCTTACAAAGCCCAGAGGAGGCAGATCGCTGCAGTTAATGGGATGTAATGTATACCGAGGCCAGAACCTACTCCTTTGTTTGAGGAGGCTGGAAGTGTGCCGTAGTGTGGGGGTACGGTCTGGCCTTAGCACGTGTTGGGTTCAGAAGTATTTAACCTGATTCCAGTGTCACACTGCCCCTAATCATTTATCTCTGTCTGCTCCAGAGCTGCATGTTGTAGTGGTTGACAGCAAATATTTTAAGTTGATGTAAGTATTCATACTTACATCAACTTAAAACATGAAATATTGAATTTTATGCAACTAGATCAACGTGAATATTTGCTTTCAACTGACATGAGTTGCGCTTGCCTTTTACCTAACTTGTATGTCGCTTTGGAAAAAAGCATCTAATGACTAAATGTAAAATGTGTTTATGGTCATTGTCTGAATTATTTTATAAATGTGTAAAACTAGCAACAACTCATCAAAACTGATTTCATGTTCTGTCATTTGTATTTGAGACGTGTTGAACTTCACAGTCAGTGGTTGATGAAGTGTCACATCTGTAATAACAGAAAGTCGGCAGTTGTGCCGAAAGACGACTCTGGGCCTCACAGTTTCGGTGTAAATAAAAGCTGCTTTAAACCAACGCTGACTTGTTGTCAAAATGATGCGATGAAGGAAGCCAGTGAGATTAACACAGGCTAACTGGGGTCTTTAATCTCTCTCTGGTTATGTAACTGGATCATCTAAACTGATATTAACTGAGACCGTTAACTGTAACCACCACTTCTGGCTGTCAACTTGTGTAGAGACATCACATTTTAAGGCAGGGAAATACAGATCAGTTTGTATTTTCTGTCCCAGCAGTTCACACTGTAGTGACGGACGCTTTCCCGCCACATATGGGGCGAGTGTTGAGGGAGTACAGTGAGCTTTTGATGATGTTTCATTTCAAGTCTTGTGATGTGGAGGTAATGGTTGTAGCAGATCTCCAGAGTGAGGACAGTGGACGTCCAGACGAGGCTTTTAGCTGTTAGCTAAAGGCAGCGGTGCATGGCTGCTTCTGCCGCTGCCGGCTGGTCGCTCATTTCACGCCTGTCTGGGCTTCCTGGAAAAAAGCAAAGTGGATGAAAAAGTCTGTCTAGGGAGAACAGGCTTGGTGTGGTGTTCCATCAGTGTCCAATTGGGCAAACCTGTGGTGACAATTGGGAGAGGGAGGAGGAGGAGGAGGAGGGAAAGGAGGGAGAGTAGGGAGAGCAGAAGGAGGAGGGAAGGGAGGAAGAGGAGAAGGAGTAGGAAAAAGGAGGAGGAGGTGGAGGAGGAAAAGGAGGACTCCTTTCTGTGACACCAGATCTCCTTTGTGTTGTAATCGGGTTCATCTTGTGATTAAACTCAACAAACTCACATATTGCGAGAATGATGAGACGTCACCCATTATTAAATTATTCACTGGGATTAGTTACAAGATGAAGCATCGAGAAGCTGTTGAAGTAGATTTATTATTTTTAAAAATACATCATTACCAAAAAAAGTTTGATGTTCATATGTTAACTTCAGTAAAGATCAGTAAATTTCATTTGATTGATTGTTAAGACAGTGATGATCATTAAGGTGGAAGCAGCTGTTGTATCCAGTTATACAGCTTATGTTATTACTAATTTACATACACACATGACATATTTATGCAATTTAATCATAGCCTCTTTGCTGTTATGTAGTCACACACATTGTGATTGTGATCAGATTAGATAAATCCTTCTACTGCTAGTACTAGCAACGTTCTGGTTTCACGTTGATCTATCTGGGATATATAACATTTAAATTTCTTATTTTTTATAGAACAATTTTAATTACACAGAGTGTATTCCATTATGGTTATGTTTGTGTACTGTATTCTGTGTATTCTTTCATATAGTACTGTCTGAACTATCTTCTCTTGCTGTATGTTTTAGTGTTTTGAGTCGTGCTTACAGCAACACTGAAGTTTCCCTCTGGGATTAATAAACTACCTGTCTGTTTAGAGTATTTTCTCATGGAAAGTTCACAGTGTGTCGTTGCTGTTCTGATGATCTTGTCTTCCTGCTGTTTTCTGTCCAGGTTGATGGCTCAGCAGGCGTCGGCAGGGCGGCGCTACCTGCGGGCGTTCGTTAGCGGTTTCTTCGTCGCCGTTCCCGTCACAGTCACCGTCCTCGATCGAATCGCCTATGTGGCGCGCGTAGAGGGAGCATCGATGCAGGTGAGATGGTACAACACATCCACCGATCAGAGAGAGAAAACCTCACTCTGAGGTCAACATCAGTGGTGGCTGCTGTTTGTAGATCTGCAACTTTACAAACTAGTGATGATAAAGAAGTCAGCACCACAACAGCAGGGACAGTTCCTAGAAATTACTATTGAAAGCTATAAATGAAAAGGATACTTGAAGCCAGTTGCTTCTGCAGCTCTATGAAGTCAATTCTCTGTATTTTTTCTCTACTTTTTTCTCTAAATCACTGGGTTCTAAGCAGAAGTGTGTGAAACAGTGTGGTTCATTCATTTACTGTATATGTAATGTTTGAATCTGTTAAAAACATCTAAACTTTGCTGTAGTTACTGAAGGAGTGGATATGCAACAAGGTGAGTTTAGAGTTTGAAATCTGGTTGCACGCACATACAGAGAAATGTAATTACATTAATCTGCTCTCAAACTTTTTTTTTTTTTTTTCCCTTGTGAAGGAAACAGGCTTCCAAGAAATACAGCACTACACGATTTTAAAGAAAAAAAAAAACATGCAGGCAATTCTTCCAATATTTCCAATTAGCTGACATGAAAGTCTGTAGCACAGCATTAAAGGTAGGAACATTGTTCATCATAAACGTATGATTTGCACTAGTTCATCTTGGCAGTTATAACAGAACTCTGAATGCATTGTTCACATATTTGATCTGCCAGGACAATAGAGTAATTAGTTTGTTTTTGATCTTCTGTTGTAGAAAAAAAGACGTGTGTAGGTTTGTGATCTCTGGTGTGGAATCCTACAAAATTATGTCCTCTAACTATAAAACAAGTTAATAAAGTTGGAGTCATATCTGGATGTTTAACGGCAAGATTGGATCAGAAACACATTGTCTATGAGCCACTTGTCTTGCGTTAATTGTGAACATATCATCACTATGTTTATTTAAAAAAACGTGGTTGTAGTTTCATTGCATAGAAGCATAATCTTTTAGACATGAGTAAACCCTGTAATTTATGTAATGTTGCATTTCATTGTTAATAATCAGAAATTGGTCCTATACGTTATTTCTGTTGACTTTGGAGGACTCGCAGAGCTGGGAGAGATCATAACCTGTGTTATCAGAGCTAATAGCTGCGTGCATGAACTTATCTTCCACGTATTCAACAGCTTCAAGCGTTTTGGACACGATTCAGCTCCACAAACGCTTCATGCACGTCCTCCTTTAATTCTCGTGCACACAGTCAACAGCTTCCACTCTTCATCTAAGAAACGTATATAAAAAGAACAAACAACAACAGCAAGCGCCTGTTGGGTCTTGACCGAGTTCGTTTCCTGCCGTGCTGCTCATTATCCCCAACACGTGTTGCATTATGCATAAAACAATCTGCTCTCTATTTTTAATGAGCATCAATATTAAAACTGCATGTTGTATATTCATGTAGCTGTGTTTGTCAGGTCATGATGCTGACCTTGAAGAGTCATTTCAAATCTTCCAAAATAATTAATTACACCAAACAGTAGTTGTTTTAAATGGAGCAATGGATGTTTACACTCTGACCTGAGTTTGCTCCGCTCTTATTCTGGTAAATGATCTCCCCTGTGATTTTCTCTGTCTGACGCATTAATAAATGACTTGACATTATATTTACGTCCACAGAAACAAATCTGCAAAAAATAGAGTGTGAAATCTCTGTGTTCTCTTGTATGCTGCTGTTATTAAACGATAAAGAAACAGTGACCCGCAGCAGCACAGAGTCGTCTGGACACTATCTTGCTTCCTAACATCAAAATGTTCCCATAGTGCTGTCTGGGTGAAAGATCCTGTGCTCCTGATTACTGCTGCTCACCGTGTAGTCTGTCTGTGGTCTTCACAGAATTACAGACTCTTCCTTTGTGCTGTAAAGTCAGATGTGGTGATAAAGAGACGTTGTGCCTGTGCCTTACAGTATTTGCTAAAAGATTAAGACGTGTGGAATAAAAGCTGAAGAGGTTGATTACTAAGAGTGTAACAGATAAACAGAAAAGGAGACAGACACTGTAATCTTTTGGTGCAGTTCGACATGAAACTGCGAGATGAAATTCTATACAATGTCCAGGAAAGGTGATTGGTTCTTGTCACTCTCCTTTGTGTATGTGTAGACAGTGTAGTTGTAGCAACAGTCAGTTGTGTGTTAGCAGCAGCTCTGGTGCGATTTGTGCGAGGCATTTAGGGACAGCAAAGAGTGCAGGTCAGTAGAGTACAGCTCTCCCACCCCACCTTGTATTCTGACCCTCCCTTATTAACCAGATCTGCTGGACAAAAATAATATTTCTAATGTGTAGAAATAATATTTTTCTCTCTAAACTGAGTTTGTCTGGTTCATTCAGAATCTAATCACCAGCAGCTCCATCAGCGGTCACAGTCTGAGGTGCTGGGCTGAAGTCAGATTAAGCTTCACTGTTTTTTTGAATGACAAAATGAATGTGATGACTTTTAAGATAAGACAAACTTTATTGAAAGAAAGGACAGTTCACATCACAGCAGCAGAGTAAAAATTACATCAGAAGTTTAAAATCTAGAAAATAGCATAAAATAAATTGCCCACAACAGATCAATAGTGTACTAGCAATAATAATTATATACTGTACTATTCAGTAGGGACTTCTGAGAGACTCTGACTCTCTAAGATGTTCTTTATACCCCATCATCTTACTGACATGTCCATCACATAATCACATCTCTTTTAAATGCAGTACTGCCTGACAGCCTGAAGATCAGGGGCATCCAACACTGGGTTTCAGTCTTGTCCCTTGTGCACAGAGATTTCTCCAGATTCTCTGAATCTTTTGATGATATTATGGACTGAGAGTGATGATGTATTTAAAGTCTTTACAGTTTTACGTTGATGAACATTATTCTAAAATGTTTTGATTTGATTTGTGAACACAGCTTTTCAATACTGCTGCTGAACAGTGAAGGATAAAGCTTAGTGCGCTGGATACTGTCAATGACAATAAAATAAAAGAAGACAATGCTGATAGTGTAGGGGCAGAAACTGTCCATTTGCTTTTTCCTTGCAGTCAGAATCAAATTATGGTCCCACTTCAAAATCCTACTGACTTAGCTTAAATATAGCAATATGTTGTATTTTTAATCTTCTGTTTATAGGGTCAGATACTATGCAATTACACTCATCTGTTTATCATACTGTGGTACTTTGGTGAAGGAGAAGACGAGTGGAAATTAATTGTATGAAATGAAACCAAAATTTTCCAGTAGCTGTTGCACTAATATAGATCATCTATTTACCTTCATCTATGGTCATTTTTATTAATAATTGTATTTTTGTTGTCATTTATTCAGATGTACTTTCCCCGTGTACTATGTACTCTCTCTAGTTATGCCCATAACATCTTCACTGTTGCAATTAGTTGCTAAATGTTCTTCCAGCTCTTCCTTGTTAGTACCACTCACTTTTCCAGCCTTTTGTTGCCTCTGTCCCAACTTTTTTGAAACGTGTTGTTCTATGTTCCATGTTTTATTGTTAAGAAAATGATTGGGGTTGTATAAACAGAGCAAACCACCACCAAGGTCTCAGCCAGTGTTGCTGCTAACGTGTCACTGTTATGATTTAGTATCTTAGAGTTCTCTGAGTGTAACATGTATTTTTAATGATGAACCCACAGGTGGGTCCTGAAGGGTCGAGCAGGTTAATTTCCACTTTTACAGCGGTCACCACTGGATAGAGCAGTTTATGCCGTTATTGCTTCCGTGCAAAGCCTCAGCATGAATTTCTCTCATTAACAGTGTTTCACACTTGTGTGACATCTCTGTAAAACTAAATGAATCAAACTGCTGCAGCAAAACGGTCACTATAACAAAGACTTGCTGTAGCAGGATTTTTTTTAAAACAACCCCTAATGTCAAATACATTATGACTGAGATGAGAAACTGGTGCAATGTTCAGCTCTAACAGATAAACTCACAGGCTGACAGCACTCACTGAGATATTTATTTTGAGGGCGCGAGATAAGAGAGATTCTGTCAATTGCTCCGGCAAGCGTGAAATGGCCTGTGTACGTCCTGTTTAATGAAACAGTCGTCGTTGTGCTCGCCGGTGTGAGTGGGCTTCATCACGCATGGATCCTTCAACCATCTGACACAAACCAAGTTGTGAGAATAATGATGTTATTGCCGAGGTAGGAGAAGGAAGGGGTGGTTACAGACAAGCATATGATAGAGCCGTCATGGAAGTCACATCTGTTGGCAGCGTTGTTTAACATGGCTAGAGTAAAACTTTCTAGGTATTTTACTTTGCACAGAAGGAAGATTTGTGGTTTATAGAGAGCTGATGCCAAATTATTCTTGTGAAACAATGAGGGCGAAAAACACTCAAAATTAAGGCTGTCAATTAAATTAATAACATGTAGCATAGAGCATTTAAAAGTGACACTGCAGTCTTAATTCAAAACACGGCACAGTGCTGTCTACCCTCACCCCTCCTCCCCAGCACAACCTTCAGGCGAGTTGCCAGGTAGAGGACACTGAATGTACATGAGCGAATTGGAAACGCACAAACAAGCAAAGTTTGAAACTGAAACGAAAAAACGACTAAACGAGAACAATACTCGTCCAATAGTTGGGATAACTGCTGTGTGCGTCAAATACTTCTTGTTCAGAAGAAAATTTGCCAACTCTTTGTCAGTCTTAAAATCCGTTTGGGCTCTGACCTGAGTTGTTTCATGTCTGGGGACTTGTTCTGTCCAAATATTAGTGGACTAATGTGCAGGGGGCGGGATCATACAGGTCCAGATGGTAAGATATAATAAGCAGGGATTAGAAGTCAGACTGCAAGCATCTGGGTCCAACCAGTCGTCACAACTGCTAGGTGGGTGCCAACAGGTTGAGGAAGATGGCCGCCCATCCTGAGCCTGGTTCTGCTCAAGGTGTCTTCCGTTAAAGGGACAGTTTCCTCTGTAGTGCTGTCTAGTGCTGCTCAAGGTTTGTTGGGTTTTCTGTATAATTCTGTAAAGTGCTTTGAGATGATTTTAATTGTGATGTGGTGCTATATAAATAAATTGAAATTCATCAGAATCACCAACTTTATATATTATATTATTTCAGATGTTAAAATAAATGCTGCATGAATTTGATTGTCTTGAATCTCATATGCAGAGCATTATTATTACAAGCAAGTTGATTTTCAAATTCACTGAGATTGAGTGGAAGGAAGGACACTGGATATGTTCTGTAAAACGTTCAGAGCTTAAATATGAAAAACATCCTGGAATGTTCAGTTTAAAAGACAAAAATCAACAACTTGTTGACATTAGAGACATTAACTGACAAAAATATAAATATATAAGTCATTTTCAACATAATATTACAGCTGCTTAAGTGGAGCAGGAATCCAACAGCGTCAGTGAAGAGTTGTCAAATCAAACACTACCTGCAGTGCTCTTCCGTATGGTTTCATGGAGGATAACCTCTGTCTCTGAAGCTACTGTATGCAGCATTTTACCATCCATAAATCAGCAGCATATAAATTTTGGGACAGTGCTGTAATAACCATAAGGGACCTCGTTAAAGTGGTGTGATAATTCACAGTAAAGTTGTCATGTTGAGAGGCAGAGCAAAGGAACAAGAGAAAGTGACAGTGAATGATGCACAGAGGCTGAGAAGCTGACAAGCAGAAATGTTAAACCCTTAAACTGTATTTCTGTTCTGAACATAGATGGAAGAAGAGGTAAAAACCTCTTAAACAAAACATGGATGTTACATGTAGAAACTTTTTTGACTAAAAGGTCAAAACCTTTAGTTGTAGCTCCATTAAATGCATTTCAGTAATAGCACTGATGAGTGGTGTTGTGTTCTTTATATTTTATGTAGTTTAGCTAAAGTTGAATAAATCAAACCTAATGAATGTGGAGGCTCATTCCAGAATGAAATGCACAGGGCACCAACATGCACAGTCAAAACGGGGCAAAAGTCGACACAGCAAACTCAGTAGGAAACAAAATTTGATTCTATTTAATTTTGGTTTAACCACATAGATGCTGGTGATGTAAGGAAGTGTAAACCTGCAGATGGTAAAATCCAAACAAGCTATGAACAAGGGAGGTTATGAAACTGTTTCTATGCAACCAAACTGCTATAATGAATATATAATGAATCATGTATTGATCATGTATGTTAACGTAAATGTCAACTTGCTAATACATTGGTAATTAACAAATCAATTATGTGTAGAAGGCATACAGGTTTGTTCTGCAAAAATATCTGATCTTGTTATTAGTGTTTCAAAAGCTGGCAGATGTGAGGATGCTGAGATATTCTGACAGGATTAGGAATGAGTATATTAGAGGAACAGTGCAGGTAGGACGGTTCAGAGAGTGAGAGAGAGGAGAGACTTTGATTGTTTGGGTATGTGCAAGAGGAGGATGTGGAGGATACTGGGAGAAGAATGATGAGGAAGGAGGAGGAGGAGAGGGAGGACAAAGAGGAGGTTCATGGATGTGGTGCATGTGAGAGGATGATGTGACAGAGGAAGATGGAGACTGTTGACCAGCTGAGGAGGAGGAGGAGATAGAATGAGAAAGTGGGTTAAGATCTGGGAAAGAAAACGTGGTTCGGGTTAAAAGAGAAATCTAACCATCAACATTGACAAGAAAATAACTTTAACCTCAATCAAAGTGCTTTTCTTGCCTAAACACAACTTCACACAGGACTCAGGACTTGAACTACGTTTTTTTACCCCAAACATTAACTCCAACTCTCTTACTGTTAAACAATGTTGCTTCATTTATTTCTCACAGCATAATTCACAGCATAATTCATCATAAAACTATAGTGAAGTATTGGTATAACTAATAGCAAACAATAGAAATGGTTATTTTTAAATGTTAGAAATACTGATGCAATGTGATACCACTTTTATTAAGTAAAAATACTGGTGCCGACGCTCACACTGATACAGATGCTGTGTGCAAAAACAACAAAGGAAAAGACACATCTGTAGTTTAACAGCTTGTTGCTTTTATTAGTAACAAATGGTTCACGTTCTGCTGAAAACACCCCAGAGCTGTAACCCCCAACTCTATATAGCTGTTTATTGCTGCATTTATTTTATTGTTTTATACTATAAAAATATCATCCAAATGTCTAAAAATACTACATGTAAAGCAAGTTTCAATGAAACTGCATTCAGTGTTCTCTATAAAATTTGAACACACAAACTGAATTTTTAAACATCTTCTTGTCACTATCAATGTCCAGTACTGCACATTTTTGATTTGTGTGTTCTCGTTGTTATTTTGTTGTAATTGACTTTTCTGGGAGTGGTTCCTTTCTTTTCTTTCCTTTCTTGATGAGTGAGCAGCTGTAACAGGCAAAACAATTTCCCTCTGGGATTAATAAAGTTTTTTGAATCTTGAATCTTGAATCTTGAAAACAGACATGAATCACTTTCCCACGCTCTGTGATAAGCGCCGTCATAGCGACACACTCTGTACCTGGATAAAACCTGCCTAATGGAACTGAAGGACTCAGCCTAGCAGCAGCTTCCTTCCTCTCGACCTTCAGATCACTGCTTTATAACGTATCACGCTCTGTACTCATGTTTAAGGAGAAGTACTGTTCTCAGTGGCTCATGCATTCAGAGAGCTGTAGGTCACATGGGTCTACCAGGATCATTCAGACTATCCAGCAGTTTTACTTTCTACTGTGTCTAATGGTGATGATACTGGGACCCTGTGTAAAATCAATAAAAAAACTAAATGCAATGGTTTGCTAATCTCATAAACACATATTTTATTCACAGTAGAACATAGAAAACATCAAATACATAAACTAAGAAAATGAACCATCCACCAATAAACCACCGTTTTGAAACTGATGGCAGCAACACATGTGCAACAACAGTTCACACTTTGCCTCAAACCATTTAAATGAGCTTTTGTTCAGAGAAGACGGCAGCTTCTGGATCATGTCTGGTGCTTTAACTTGCATTTTTGGATGGTACAGTTTTTTTATATTCCTCAGCCTATGCAGTGATGTCCATCACAGAATCATGTCTGTTTTTAATGCAGTACTGTCTGACAGCCTGAAGATCACGGGCATCCAATATTGTGTTTCAGCCTCGTCCAGACAGAGATTTCTCCCGATTCTCTGAATATTTTTGATAAATTTATGACTGTAGATGTTGATATATTCAAAGTCTTTACATTGAAGAACAGTATTCTTAAACTGTTTGACAATTTGTGGACGCAGGTTGTCACAGATATTGAACCTCTGACCATCTTTATTCTGAGAGACTCTGACTCTTTTTACACTCAGTCATGTTACTGGTTGGCACCCAGTAACGTCAACACTGGTGTTTACGAAATGTGCACGTAGATCCTTGGATGCGCCCATAACACCCTCTGACTCTCTAAGTTGCTCTTAAACCAGATCATTTTACTGACCAGTTAATTAACCTAATAAGTTAAAAATGTTCTTCCAGCTCTTCCTTGTTAGTGTCACTTACCTCTGGTGCTCAGGTGTGTGACCGGACTGTTTAGTTCTGCTCTATTTCTCTTGAACAATAACTGTTTTGAGCTTGTATGTTTTTCATATGTAT
>OMLM01020398.1:50612-122856 GCA_900302695.1 Helostoma temminkii | reverse complement strand
GACTGTGTCCTCCTGTCACAGACTGGCAACAAGAGGACAAACCTACTGTAATTTTTCCTCTCTGTGTTACGGACATGCTGTTTAGTTTTAGTGGGAAAAAACATGTTTCTGAGTCTATTCCTGGAACAAGAGCAGCTCTGAACGGTAATTTAACCTAATCTGAGCCCGAGAGGTGCTCGCATTTAGCTCTTGTGTTGTGGCTGAATTCTAGAAGAGCCCTCGATCTTCTATAGGAGGGTAATCATCCAGCAGTGCAGCATCACACAGCTGGACAGGCACTAAGCATGCAGGGCTAAGAAAAGGGAAATGGAAATGGAGGCGCTGCTTCTATAAAGTTCATCTAAGCACAGAAACATTGACATTTAGATTCAACCCACTGTCCTCATGGCATTATCAGTACTGTTCACCTCACACCTCCTCCCCCTCTGTGCCTTTTTCATCTGTTTGTCTTCCTATCTCAGCGCCACCCGTTTACCTGGTAGCCCTTTGAAGGACGGGCTTTTTTCCTCAGAGCAACACACAGTTGAGTCTCTAAATGTGAAACTGATTTGCACCAAGTTGCTTCATCGCGGGGGATTTTGCTAAGATCCCTCAAAAAGCAGCCTCCATCATCCGCCAAGAATATTGCCTTGGATTTAAATTTCAAATGTGACACTGCAACACTGCAGGGGAGACTGACTCCTGCTATAATTGGCACTCATTTTAAAGGAAAATTGTTCAAGGGAGTACGCCCGTCCGTAGAGTAATATCTTATTTACAGAATGCTTCTCATTTTCGGTGCATGCTGGCTAAGGAAAATGATTGTGTCCCTGTATTTCTGAGGCGATGTGCACAGAGCTGAGCACTGCCATGGGTGTTTGTCATGCTCTCAGCGCAGACCATTACAAACCTGATTGATTTTATGTTCGGCTGTGAACAGAACCATTTGCCTCTGAGCGGCCTCAGAACTGATTCCTGCAAAACATCATTTTCTCCAGGATGAGGAGGAAATGTTTCTCACTGGTTATAAATGGGCATCACAACAGATTAATAGACTCCCTGCTCCCAGTTCGCTTGGCTTTTGTTTGTGTTGAAGGATTTGATGACAGCCATCTTGGATCAGCAAGGGATAGAAGAGGGTGGGGGAGCGTTGGTGAAGTTCCACTGTCAATGAATATTCAAGGAAAACTCGGAAACCTTCAAAACAGCCGAGCTTCGCTCCTCTGAGGTGTCGTCCTCTTGATGTTTGCTTTGAGTCGAGGATCTCGGTGACAACAAACGTCTGTAGCTCCGAGCTGCCGTCTTACTTTGTTGGATAGATAATGAGACCGTGCTCAGTGAGGAGAACAAGGAACTAACAAGTTACAGACGGGTCCTGGATTGAAGCTCTAACTGGTGACATAAGCTCTGTTAATACACCACATTGTATAAGTGCTGCTGTTTAGTTAATGACTAAACTAAACTGTAACATCAGTTTTTCCTTATCTGTGTAAGAGCTAGTATTGGTGGCATAACCGGCTTGGCTGGAACATGAGACCATCATTGAGGATGTGTGACTCTCAGTTTGAGTCTCAGTATGTGCTTGTGCACATATTATAGTCTAATAGAAGAAACAGACCTTCAGACACTGTTGATATTGTGACAGCTCAAGTGAGGGAAATTGAAATTGTTACATGCTACAAGTATCTCAGTGTGTGGCTTGATGAATATTTTACTTGTAAACACTGACAATTTTGTGATGGAACCAAGAAACTGAAACCAGGGTTTGAATCTTTACTTTTCTTGGTGGTTTTTGATGACAGTTATTTTTGTAACTATAAGTTGGACTTTTTTCTGATTTATTTTTTTTTGATCAGGAAGTGAAATTGAACTTTCCAACAGATGTGATTAAACACAGTTCACTCATGATTTAGAAAGGGGGGGGAAATTACTTTTTCACATAGGTTTTTATTCGTTATTAAGCATTTGAGTCATATGGTTTTATGTGTAAATCTATTCTAGGCAACCTCCCTCATGTCTTTGCAATATTAATTCACAGGATGATTCTTCTTATTACAATCTTTGATCCCCAGACACATACATGTATTTGATGTCTGTTCGAACAAAGATCAGGGGAAAAAGGTTTTGATGTGTGAAAGAATCAGGCATCTTTTTCTTCTTTTCTACTTCTGTGTCTTGGCTTTTTTAAACATTCATACATTAGCATGAGTAACATAATCTAGTCTGTGACCACAATCTGGACAATCTTTTAGGTATTAGCCATCCATCCATCCATCCATCCATCTATCCATCATCCTAAGTGCTTCTCCTGTTAAGGGTCGCAGGTGTGATGGAGTCAGTCCCTGGACAGGATGCCAGTCTGTCTCAGGACTGACATACAGAGAAATACAAATACCCACATCTACAGGGAATTTAGAGCCAATTAACCTCACAATTGCATGTCTCTGGATTGTGGAAAGCAGGCAGAGTACCTGAAGGCCAGCCACAATGAGAACATGCAAACTTTGAGACTGTCCTTCTGCGTGTCCAACTTTGGAACATTTGTAACCGCTGCAAAAAGTCTAAACAAATTGGATTTCCTTTGGACAGTGACAATTACGCAGCCACCAACTATTTATACCCTCAAATTTTGAAGAAGTTGGGGCGGGTGGTGGCTCAACAAAACACAGGACTTTCACCAAGTCCAGCATAAGACAACTTACTTCTTGATCATTACCAGTCAAGTCACATTCGTGACTGGTTTGAACGTCATGTTTGTTACATGATGAACTTTGTGTTAAAAGTTAAGCTCATTTTAAGGCTAAAAAGCAACATTTTTACTAAACCTAACCATGTTTTAGTACCTAAACCCGAACCTAACCCTAACTGAGACACATTTGTGACTAATCCCAATCAAGCTGCTTTGGTTGTACAGTTGTAATGCAGTCATGTGACACACATCATGAGAAGTCAAGAAAGCAGTACCAAAAGTAAATCCCTAACCATGTTTATTCAGGGCCTAAACCTAACCCAAAATTTTTATGATTTAAGCAAATCACAGAAGTTATCCAGTCTTTTAAAAGACACAATACACCAGCAACATTTTTGGTACCAGTGTATGAGACAGCACTGTTATTTTGGGGTCCTGATGTCAAAAATAGTGTAATTTCAACAAATACCTGCTCTGTATAGGGGGGAGCTCTTACAACAAACAGCCACTCTGGTTGTACGAGAGAGTTGGAACAAACAAGCTACTTGGGCTTTAAAGCTGGAGGACAGAAAAGTGCTCAGCTGGTAGGTTTGTATTCTTGTTCCTTGTGTTTTTAAAACATGGCACTACTTTTGTCAAAACTCCACAGGACATCTTTAAATCTACATTTTACACATCTTAGATTGTGGCCTAGACTGTGGCCTGTGTTAGTCTGACCAACATCACTTGTCTAAGCTGAATCAAGGTTGAGACCCAATTTGCATCTCATCATGTCTGCTTTGGTAAACACAGATGGACTTCATTTGGATTTATTTCCATCTGTTCTGAGCTTCACAGCTTTGATTATCTTTGTTCTGCTGGGAGCTTTATGACGCTAAAAGATTTGCTTCTTGAGTTTGTCTTGACATTTCAGCCTGAGTGTCTTGATTTTGCTTTGGATTTGTTTTTGTGATGAGTGTGGAAAAATGTGGAAATGACGACCTGCTGTGTAAATTTCTCATGGTTCATGGAGCACAGCTTGAAATTCTGTCTTTGGTTTCTGGAGGGATTTAAGGAACATTTAAATCTCATTGTAATTGCATTCCCTGGTTATTATCCTAACTAGAGAACATAAAAGCTTGACTTTCACTCCCACCTCTGTAATCTCACACCTACAGCAGATACTGTTTTTTTAAGCTCTGCAGCCAAATTGTGAGCTAAAAATCTTCCCATATGTGAAACCCTGACAGAATTCAGGCTTTTGCCACAGTTCATTTCAATGTGTCATTTGAGTGCATAACAAAAACTGTCTTTCATCTTGTTATTTTTCTGCATATGCATGTCTCCGTCACCAAAATCTTTTGGGGTAAGTACCGACATAAAACCTCAGCATGTTTGTTTTTTTAAGTAGAATTTTCACAAATTCTGAAACATTGAGTTGGAAGCAAAAAGAGAGGAAATGAAGTACAAACTGTTCAGGTGAGGAAACATTAAAAGCCTCTGGGGTTTCTAAAAACATCTCAACCCGAACACAACAACAAACAC
Source organism: Helostoma temminkii (assembly GCA_900302695.1). NCBI lineage: Eukaryota > Metazoa > Chordata > Actinopteri > Anabantiformes > Helostomatidae > Helostoma > Helostoma temminkii. Next base: position 118,664 of record OMLM01020398.1, on the reverse strand, counting down.
AAATGCAAATGGGAAGCACGAAGAAACTAAATAAAAAAGGGAAAACTGCAGAAATAACAAGGAGACAAAGTGAAAAGTAAATATATAAAAACCTGTTTTGTGTTAGGATGGAGTGTGCATGCCGGGTAATGGAGCTGCTACAGTGACACATGAAATATTTTTATTTATATTGTTAAAACATGTATTTTAAGTAGTCTAAAGGTAATGTGCAACGGTTGTTCTCTGATTATTTTAGTGAGGTGTCAGCACAGAAGATAAAATACAGTCAGACCAAAAGCCTTCAGCCCATATGTGAGTGTAACTGGGTCTGTTATGATGAGCTCAGTCGACATAATATTAGCACAGTAACAGAAATAGGTGCAGGTTGTGGCTGGTTTTATCCTCTGTAGTGTGTCAGGGTGATAGACAGCCAGTGCAGGAAGGAAGAAGGTAGGAATCCTCGTGAGGTGTTTCCAAAATGACATATATAACATATCCAGCATATTTTTTTTTTCACATTGAACAGAAGGAGAGCTGCCTTCAGCAAAACTGTAAACATGCTATGAAGGAATGATGATGCTGATGTGCTCAAGCTGCGAAGGTCAGCAAGCTCTGATTGATCGACGTGTCTGTGACGCCATGTTCACCTAATCTGACACGCTGAACATCTCTGAAGTCTCACACTTTCACAGTCTCTCCCGTCATCACATAGCCCAGGTTGACATTATATTTGAAACATTGTTGACAGGTCATCATGTCTGGATTTGTATTTCTTTTCTTGCCTGTGGATCTTGACAATGTAACAGTCTTATTAGGATGATTTACCCCACCTCTTACTCTACATTTACCATCTTGTATAATGTTCCCATCTCCCACCTATAGACAGCCACTGGCCTCCTCCTTTACTCCAGAAGCTACAATAAACACACAAAAAATGAAAACATTACAGACCTAAAAATTCTGCTGCTTGTTCTACAGAAACTTTATCTGATTAAAACATGTTAAAACTTTTAACAAGGTTAAATCTACAAAAAGTCACAAATAATAACAATACATATGACATTTACACAGATATTGACATATTTCATTTGTTTGTATTAAAAATATACTAAGACTAAGACAGAATATTTTCGTAATGTATGTGATTTTTACAGCTCTATAGTTTATCATCATCATTATGGTGGAAACATAAATCAAATATTTTCTGAAAATTCTGCAAATGAACTGGGCTTAACTTTCCAGCAGCAGCCAAACCCTGCGGGCTCACCACTCCTTCACACAGCGTGATCACACTGCTTCACACATTTTGTCATATTTTCTCACAGTTTAATCTGCTGTTGTGCGTCAGACGGTGGCCGCCTCCTTCAGCATGTTTCATAAAGAGGACGTGAGAGGAGCGTGCGGTGGTGTGTCACCGCTCAGCAGGTACTTTTACATATTTATATCCAGTCAGATTCCTGTTCAGCGGAGCAGCAAATGAAGTATTCACATCTTCCTACAGTTAAGATTTATGGCCTTGCTGATTGTTAATGAGCAAGTAAATAATCAGCAGTACAGTAAATGGACTTTATCACTGCTGTTTACCAGCTCAACACTGAGATTTAATGGATTTTTCTCTGCAGTGGACACTTAGAAATGTGGACATCACATTTACACTTGTGCATATACAGTGTATGTGTCTCCAAGGTGTCCAGCAGACCGCTTGTGACTAGATTTCATTACTGCTGCATCTTTTCCACTGTGAGATCATATATTTATAAAGATATTTTTTTTAATGGCCCAGTTATGACAGAACTTTGGACAGGTTAGGTATCTTGTTTAATACAACCATACACATTAGTATTTATTTTATGCTTCGTTTATTTTGAGTGTTGGCACACTGTCACCAAAACAGCCACTACGTCCTGCAGCGGTGATGTTTTTTTTTTTTTTTATTGTCTTGTCATTGTGGGGACACATGAGCACACATTAGCTTTTACACTCTACACAGAGTTCTGGTCCAATGTGTCCCAGACACCGACAGTCCGTCTTCATGGCCGTTTACACTTGTGTTTAGTGCTGTCCACTGGTTAACTGATCACCCAGGACGTATTTTAATACCAGGTTTATATTCAGTTTTAAAACATTTTTCTAGGCCTTACTACTGTTAAACTCCTGACTGGTATTTATGACAGTGGTACATACACTCAGTGGGAAGCCTGCAAAAGTAAAAAATCTTGCTCATCGATTCTTTGGTACTACTTCTTTTCAAATACTCATTTTGACAAGTGCTTGCATTTTATATAAGTACTGAGTTGCTGCCACCTCTGCTTATTATACTAAGAATATTTATGATCTGAAAAACACAACACAACTGAAAATGTACTGCAGTATCAAGAAGAGCTGAATAAAAAGCAGAATATTGACATATAAATGTGATGAACAGCTGCTTGTCGTATGTACATTAATGAGTTAGAGTCCATTATTTCTCAGAGTATAAACTGTAATTATAGTGCAGTTGGTAGACAATAGCCCAGAATCCTTAATCTGAAAGACTACACATGGAATTCATTCGGGGGTTGGAGACAAATTTCCATGAAATTGGTTTTAAAGCTTTGCTAATCAAATGGGCCCACAGAGGCTTCAGCGTTAAAGAAGCAGAAATATTTCTTAGTCTTTAGCAGCATATATAATCCAGACATTATTGTCAGGCAAATAAACAGGTAGTACTTCTTCTATTAGTTCTTAAAAACATTTTCATGTCCCGAGTCTGGATCTAATCAACAAACTACAGCAATAGCTAGCTTTCAAAAACATTTTTGAAAATGTTAACTATAACTATTTTTATTTTTTAGAACTAATGAATCTGTTTAGCTATTCATTCATTTTAGAGTCAGTTCAGAGTTGCAGCTGTAAAAATCCTCAAACTGTCTCATAATGTCCAGCTGAAGCTTGAACTTTAGGTCCACACTTAAGACTGAGCCAGGCTGAAAAATCTCAGCTCATACCTCAGACAGATGGAATTTATACCTTCGGTCCATCCTCGGAGGATTAAACCTTCACACTGTGGTGACATTTTTGGTTATTGAGTGAAATCTCTTGATGGCAGATTCACATTAAATTTGGTAGATGCATATGGTCTCCAAAGGCTGAATCTGATGAGTTTTGTAGCCCCTCTGACTTTTCCTGTAGTGCTACTGGCACAATAACATTTTCACAAATTCTGTGAGATATTTCATGGGTTGACACCACATTTATACAGACATTCACTGTTCCCACGTGATGAATTCTAACATCTAGTTTAGCAATATCATAAGGTTGATTGTTACAGCTCATAATCACTGACAACTGGACTCAAAGACACAACCACAGATTTAACAGTAATATTGGTGGTGGTCAAGGTCTGATTTAGAAGACAGAGTGAAATTTATACCAGAGTGGGTAATCAGTTGGAACAGGCAGGTGTAAGGCAGGGGGTGTTGTGACACTTGTCAGTCCTAGACAGCATTGCATTTTTCATCAGTTTGTTCCACAGTAGTATGGGACAACTGTCGTACTGCTAAAACCAAGATTAACTTTTACCAGAATGATGGAGGAGAAAAGTGTGGAGAAAAAAAGGAACAGTTCATGATCCAAAGCTTCCAAATCACGTGTCAAACATGGTGGAGGCAGTGTTATGGTCTGGAAATGTATGGCTGCCAGTGGAATGGGCTCACTGGTGTTTATTGATGATGTGACTGCTGACAGAAGGAGCAGAGAAATTCTGAGGTGTACAGAACGATACTGTATGGAGGCATAAAAGCCATATTTTTGTGAAACCTCTTAAAATAAAGATGAAAGATGAAACTTCTGGGTTCACATCTGGGTTGTTTAATTTTATTTTCATTGTGGATATATGTATATAAAGACAAAATCACAAACACCCTGTAATTACACTATAATGACAATAAATGACAATACTTCTGGACCTAACTGTATATGCCACCTCTTGACAAAGCGTCATTTTGATGATCCTGAATTCACCTCTCAGTGGTTTTAATGTTGTATCTCATCTGTTTGTGTCTAGTATATTATCTGTACTGTACTGCTGTACTGTAGTCTGTCTGAGGCAGAAAGAAAGAAAGAGATTAGAAAGAAAAAAACAAGTATGATAACTCATTTGTCTCTCTGCTCTGATGCATGCTGGGTAGCAGGATGTGTTGGCGATGTCCAACCACACTGTTGTTCCTCTTTTGGGGATTCGTCTCCTTCCTCTCCCTCGTACCAACATCAGAGCTGACAGCTTGCCGCTCACGCAGCTCTGACTGAGCTGGGAATTACCTCCATGAGTATTTCCACGTCCGTCCATTCAGCGGCGGCAGATCCCTCCCTCCCAATGGGGTTAGTGAGTTGACATATTGAGGGCAAGATGAAGGCTGTACATTTACACCAGAGGGAGTGACACACTTTAAAGAACCAAGTGAAGAAAAAAAATAATTTCCATCCTATTAGGGTGCATTTTTATAATTTATGAGACATTTTCTGTTTTTATATCTTTGAGGTGGACGCAACAATAAGACCACGTGAATGTTCCAATTTTACTGGCAGTGTAAAAAAAATATTATCTGACAAAAACATTTGATTGTGCCTATATGGACTCTTGTTTTGCAGTTTTTTGTTTTTTTTATTTTTATTTTTTTTTATTAGATTTTCCAACTTCTTTTTTGGAATTTACTTTTTCACAGCAGAGATCACTGTTAACATCCTGTCTCCGACTAACAGCATTTCTTTTAACTAATAAAGAGATGATCAGTTAGTCTTTGTTTAAACAACAGCGCGTGTGGTCATATGACCTTCCGCTGTTTAATGGTGGCAATTTAGCAATTTAACTATTTTCAAGAATCAGCCAGCAACAACTTTTTGCCCTGGCATTAGCTACTTTCTCAGGCTGTGGGAATAAGGCATGAACGAGCCGAGATGACCATTAATTTATCCCTGCTGCTGTTGTTGTTGTTGTTGTTGTTGTTGTTGTTGTTGTTGAAAACAGTTTTCTCCAGACATACAGAGTTTAGTAGCACAAGTTTATTTCGATGTTTGGATTCTCTCTTTCTGATTCTGATGTACACTCCTTAAAAAAAATAAAGGGAAAACTTTAACAACACATCCTAGATCTCGATGAATAAAATCTTCCAGTAGAAAATCTTTATTCATTAAATAGTGGAATGCGTTCAGAACAAAATAACAGAATAATCATTGAAAATCAAAATGATTATCCCATGGAGGTCTGAATTCAGATTCATACTCAAAATGTCGGATCCAACTTCTGTGGAAATTCCTCAAGACAATTCAAAATGAGGCTCAGTAGAGTGTGTGCATGTATGCACTCAATACAACGTCTAGGCATGCTCCTGATGAGACGACGGATGTTCTCCTGAGGGATCTCCTCCCAGACCTGGATCAGGGCATTAGTCTACTACAAGACAGTCTGTGGTGCGACGTGGTGTTGGTGGATGGAATGAGACATGATGTCTCAGAGGTGCTGGATTGGATTCAGGTCTGAGGAGCCTGCAGGCCAGTCCATATCATTAATGATTTCATCATGCAGGAACTGCTGACACACTCCAGCCACATGAGGCCTAGCATCGTCATGCATCAGAAGGAACGCAGGGCTCACTGCACCAGCATATGGTCTTACACTGGGTCTGAGGATCTCATCCCAGTATCTAATGGCAGTCAGGGCACCTTTGGCTAGCACATAGAGGTCTGTGCGGCCCTTCAAGGAAATGCCTCCCCAGACCATGACTGACCCTCCACCAAACTGGTCATGCTGAAGTATGTTGCAGGCAGCAGAACGTTCTTCACGGCGTCTCCAGACTCTGTCTGGTTTGCTGTGTCTCCCAACCTTCTTGCCACAGTGCTCATTGATGTACCATCCTGGATGAGCTGCACTACCTGAGCAACTTCTGTGGGTTGCAGACACTGCCTCGTGCCACCACTAGGGTGAGGGCAATGGCAAAATGCAAAAGTGACCGAAAATCATCCAGAAAGGATGAGGACAGGGAAATGGTCTGTGGCCAGCTCCTGCAGAACCATTCCTTTATAGGGGTCTTCTTAATTGCCTCTAATTTCTACCTGTTGTCTGTTCCATTTGCACAACAGGTGAAATTGATTCATAATTGGTGTTGCTTCCTAACTGGACAGGTTGATATCCCAGAAGTGTGATAGACTTACATTGGAATGATTGTGTTCCCTTCCCTTTTTGAGCAGTGTATTATAAATGTGTCTTTTCTTAAAACCAAGCCATTCTCATTATATTGTCTATTCCAGGGTCTTTCAAATGAGAAGAGGTAGTAATGCCAGTCAAACCTGCAGGAGGCTGATGGGTGAGAAACAGGCTCACAACGTCAGGGGGGGTCGACAGAAATGCAAGTTTTTTAACACTTGTGTGGTAGGTTTGATGGGAAGTGAACTCTGGGACAAATGCCTCGTCATCCTCAAGCGAAGAGACACGCGAAGAGTTGCTAGTGTGACAGTGATGCTCTTTAGCGCTTTGAGCAGTGTATTATAAATGTGTCTTTTCTTAAAATCAAGCCATTCTCATCATATTGTCTATTATATCACAACAGCAATATTGTCCACAGTATTTTTTGCCAAATCATGCAGCCCTTTAGCCTGGGTAGGAAGGTGCTATGGAGCTGAAGTGTGACAGCTTTAAAGCTGACTGGAAACCAGTGCAAAGATATAAACCATGTGTGTCCTTCTTGGATGATTTAGTAAATTAAATTTGTCGCATGTTGGACCTGGACAGGTTTGATTGTTCACACTGGTACTGTATTGGTGGATTCTTCTCAGTTTTAATGTATAGGAATTGTTACAGCTGAAGAGTTAAAAAGGCTTGCAGGATGTTTTCAGGCCTGTGTGACCTGTGTCATGTGTTATCTCCACACATTGAAGATGTTTGTTCAGAATCGTATCTTCAGCTGCTCAGGTGCCCTTGAGCCTCATCCTGCAGTAAAAAGCTGTTCCTGCTGTCATATCTCCCGATGTGAGGACAAAACATTAAAGACTGGATCAGTAAATCTGAATGTGTAAACAGGTTTAAGTACGACGTGTGGAGCTGAGCTGGAAGTCACAGCTGCTCCACATCCTTTAACCCTGTGATGGGAATGAGCTTTGATCCAGTCTAATTCTGCTGCTGCTGGGAGGCTTTCCTGTGGACCCTGAGCTCCCAGCAGGCTTTGTGTCACCACAGTTTTAACACGGTTATGTTAATCGGCTGTGTGGTGGTGCAGCATTAAATCTTGGATTTAAACAGAAAGTGTTGACATGCTGGAAACTCAACACGACTACCTGCTTTTAAACTTTTATTAACTCGGTTTCCCTTCAGTTGCTATTTATCGTCATTTCACCATCACTCTGTCATGAAGAATTAGCAGAGGAGTTTCATCTAATATCTGTGAGTTATATAACCGAGAACTAGGCTTTGAGTGTAGTTTTACAGCTAAATCAATACGTGGTTTTATTGAGGCGGAAAATTTACTGCAACACAATACTCTTCATAGCACCGGTCCATTAAAACAGAACTCACAGCAGTTCATTTTCAAGGTAATGATGAATTGAGATGACATAAATCTTGAGTAAATGTAGGTTCATATTTCCACATCAGCTCAGAGCTATTACATCCAGAATGCTGATAGAGTTTCTGGTTACTTTTAGTAATCAGCTTATGGGCCCTGATGTTTGCAGTCATCCCTTTTTAGTTTCATCTTAAGTAGGTTCAAAGTCAAATAAAACAGTTTCCTGCACTGTGGGACAACTTAATAATGTCCTTTCCTCTCAGCCCAGAGCCAAAGTGAAAAGTTCAAATGTGCAGACTTATCAAATGGAAAAACTATAATACAAATGACTCATATCTCATAATACAAATCATTTCTATCAGTTTGTTCACAGCCGTTTTGTAATTTAGCATCTTTAGCGACTATCTTTAGAAGCTTTACTAGAAAGTATTTGGTTTACCACTGCGTTTCATTTGTGAAGCGTTCATAAGAAGAATTTCTTCTTAAAACCCACTTCCACAGTTTTCTCAGAGACATTTGGTGTCTTCCTGTGTGTGCACATGGACCTACAGTCCTTTGACTGTATTTACAAGCTAAATAACAGAATGAATGTGCTTTCAACTTGCAAGGATGATGGGATTCATCGATATAAGACAGACGCTACAAGCTAATCTGTAGTTTAACAGCATGAATCAGATCATCTAGCTCTGGACAGATACAAGAATAAACTTGGGAAGATATTGTTGAATGAATATTCACGTTTTCTGTAGTTTGTCTACAACATCACCTATTTAAGAAACAACAAAAATACAGATACAGCTTATTTATCTGAACACACTCTAAAACAAAGAGTGTCACAGCTGAATTCTAATGATGTTTTTGAAGTAGTATTTTTGTACATTTTATTGACTCTCACATTTGGACTCAGGAGTCTCACCTGGACAGGTGGGAAATACTGATACTGATGGAGCAGTAGGGAATCAGTCATGATGCTGGTTAGACATCCATCTCCTCTGCTTCTATTCCCCAGCCCATTCACTGAGTTTCCAGGCCTGACGCTGAGTTTAGCCTACATGTTAACCTGCTTTTCTGTGGTGAAGCCTGTGATAAATGGGCCGGCAGTGAGCGGCCCTGTGGTCAGGGCTTTGTATTTTTGGAGGCAGTGTTGCTGGTCCATCCAGACATGGATTATAGGGACATAAAAAACTCACTGTCAAAGATGGATGATTAATCCTTTAGGGCTCCAGGCTTCTTTTTTTAGACAGCTGTGATGCAGGTTCCAGTGTTTTCTGTCTGTTGCCTTCTCAACACAAGACACTTCATATTCTTTATTTTTATTTGGGTGATGTGGTCCGGTTTAGTACAAGAAAAGTTCATGTGCCTTTTGTGCTAGAATTTTGAAGCTGGTGATATGCGAGTATATCAAACCCTGATATCTTATTGTCTGTGCACTGAGCACTGCAACTCACACACCAACACACCAGTAGTGAGCCAGTGTTGTGCTGGATGACATGATTCTTCAAGCTCTAGAGACCAAATGTGGATCAATCGGCTGCTGAAACTAGGTAAGAAATACAAATGAGCTATTTTAGGATGAACTAATGTGAAAATACCTGTGTGTTTGGTAACTACATAAAGTGTGTGTTTTACAGAGTAGCAAACATATTTTTAACTACCCACATATTGTTGCTTTGTGTCACAATGTTTCAGTGTAAAAACTGAAACAGGGAAAAACAAAAAGCAAAGTCGCAGCCGAGAGTGTTTATGGTGTTAAAACTTTCTCTGTGCGCAGCAAGCGGCTTGGCGTCCATCAACAATGCAATGAAAATCAATGGCTCAGCAACAGAAAATCGTTTGCTTTCAAATGAGAGAAGGTAGTAATGCCAGTCACACCTCCAGGAGACTGATGGATGAGAAACAGGATCCTAACGTCAGAGGGGTTCGACAGAAATGCAAAGAATGCAAAGAAATGCAAACTACAGTGTTATAACAGGAACTGGGAAAAGAGAGTGTGTTTAGTTAGATTAGACATGTTTATAGGTCCAGTTAGTGGTAGGTCTGATGGGAAGTGAACGAATGAACTGTCACGATCCTTCTGGGACAAACGCCTCGTCATCCTCAAGCGAAGAGACACACGAAGAGTTGCTAGTGTGACAGTGATGCTCTTTAGCGTTAAACAATGTGTTTTCCTTCCCCTCTCATCCATCTGCTGCTAAAATGTCAACTTCTGAATCACCTAAATCACAAGGGAGCACTGGGTGGCCTTTGCTCTAGCTACAGGAAACCGCTGAATGCCATCAAAAGAGGACAGGCAGCGATGGCGCAACATCCGCCCGTTGCCTTGGCAACTTGGTGAAACCACAAATGGAGAGAGGAGGAGGAGGAGGAGGAGGAGGAGGAGGGTGACAGGACGCAGGGTGATATGATTGACAGAACTGTTCTGAACACACAGAGTGGAAGTGGCAGTTTGCTCCAAGAGTGGAGCGAGAAGAGAGAAGCTCGCAGACGACGGCTGTGAGATTCAACATGACAAAACCTGATGTGCTGCACATGGATTACTCCTGTTTATGCAGCCCCTCTGCATGCACAATAAGGAGAATATGTGATGCTACAACTTCCAAATTGCAGGTTATCCCAGTCAGCTTCTGCATTAAACTTTCACTGCGTAGGTGGAATATTAATGTGAGGCCGACTGAGGCCTGTGCATCACTTTTATTGTGAGATTAGTGGGATAATTCCTCAAACTCTGGGTGCTCATGTTGCCACAGAGCTGCCCTTGGTGTGCCTTTGTCATTTGTCATGTTTAAATCAGTGCTGTCGAGGGAGTGGAGGGCTTTGGTGTGGAGGGGAGGATACCAGCCTCAGGCTACAGGTCATATTTCATCGTTTGAGGAGCTCGTCGCTTCCAAACTCCCCGCTGTCCAGCTCAGAGGAGAGATAGCAGCTCTGAAGCCTGTTCATCACATGGGTGAAACAAGCTCTCTGAGGACGCAGTGAGGACCACACCCTGGCCAACAAGGACCAGCAGCGAGGCAGAGATGGAGCATTCGTAGTGATATTTATCTTTATTGACAGCGAGTGTCTGCAGCAGCCGCATCTCGGCTTTGGGGCGTTTCTGAGCATTTGTGTGTTTAAGACAAACACAGATAAATGACGAGTGTGTCTGCAAAACGTCATTTTGACATAATAATCCAACATATTTCAAAATCAAGTTACATTGGTTTTCAGAGTCAAGTAGCTGAAACAGGAATAACTAAAATATGGAAGCAGGGAAATGAGAAACATAATGAATCAAAACTCCTGTCAGATTAAATCAGATAAAAATTCAGATCTGGATGTTGACATGTACATTTTTTTATTTTCATTATACTTGAATTTTCCCACTGAATTTGAACCATAGGAAAAAAAAGTATTTTTTTTTAATTGAAAAGCATGAACTTACCTGTACATTTAAAGGTTTATTGAATTGATATGTGTAGATGTTTTTAAAATATTTTAATAATGTAAAATTTATTTTATAAATTTAGGTTATAACATTTACATGGAACCTTTCTAGGTCAAATTTGATACATTTTTACATTTTTTTGCTTTTATGCCAGACACTGCAACATTTTTTAATTCTTTATGATGTGTAAACTCACACTACACCTGTGACTTCTGTGCTCAGAATCAGACAATCGGCCAGAAGCTCACTCTGACAGCCAGGTGGCTGGAAGACATGGATCACTGCACATCTGTTTTGTTTCATATCACAGCAGCCACAACATGAAGTAATGTTGATGTGTGATTAATGTTGTGTCTGATCTGTGTATACTACAGTTTTAGCAATAATATGCATATCACCACTCCACTTATGTTAAAACAAGCTCATGTGGAAATTGGATCACTGAAGCGTTCACACTGCAACACAGCCAAAATTTCAGACATGACAGAAATCTATCCAGTTGCCTAGGAGCAGAAACGCTGGACGTCAGATGACAACCGGATGGGCTTAAGTTCAGCCAGGTGCGACCGAATCCCATCTGATCTGGGCTCTACACCAAAATATTTTTACTTGATCTTTGGTCCATGTTTCTAATTTTCTTCAAATTTTATTTAAATCTTCTAACAGATTTTTGAGATATCCCGCTGACTAACCAGCAAGTGAACACAAACACAACGTTCTTGGCAGAAACTGGCAGAAAAACAGAAAACTGCAAACTGTTAGAACAAAAGCCAACACAAAGCACAGCCAAAAAGAATAAATACAGGAACACAGAAGGCGATTGGAATTAAACAATTATAAAAGATGACAAAGATTTAAAGATTAGTGCAGTAGTTTCAAGACCTCACAGGTAATAAGTGTAGACGTGAAGGTCCACTGAGGTAGAAAGGTGTGAAATTAAACTTTTACGAAACAGATTCTGCTCAGTAAAAACGTGTAATTATAAAGAGGAGTTTTACCGGGCTGTAACATTTTGATAAGGTACAACTGTAGAGGACAAAACATTACAACAGGTGAGGCTCAGAGTCCTCAGTTAGCTACTCCTTGTGGTGTTAGGTCAGTGGTGGTTGTCACACACTCTTCTAATGAACAATTAGTGGCTCTTTTCCTGTCACCATCTCTCTGACACACAACTTTCACGCCTCCATTAATCCCTACAAAGCCTTGATTGGCTTTAACGTTCTTCCAGCTGTTAGTGAATCTAAGCTTTATTATTAAACTATTAAAATCATTACTGTGAGCAGTGATGCTGAGATATGGAATGAGACTAAATCCAAAGCATACTACACAACCTAAAGTGGTGTTAGGAGCTTGAGGAGCAACTGCACAATGCAGTAAATCCATATTCGTACAGCAAAGTTATTATACCGTCAGTTGCTTCTAATATCACATTGTAGTATATTAAGCCAAAAGTCAGCGTGGGCAGGAGGTCTGGTCTGGAGGTCTGGTTGGGTGGTTCACAGACATGCAGAACTTTCACATATGACACAGACGTTTAAGTGCAGGGTATGGAAAAACAAGTTAGAGGAAATACTTAGGCATTATGTTGTAAAAGCTCTTTATAGGTATGTTGGTATGTGCATACTTGCCTACCTTGTGAAAGGTATGCACATATTGGTATGTCGTTCAGTTGGTAGAGTATCATTGCGATAATTAGTGGTTCAATTCCCAGTTCCTCCTGGCTACATGCTGAGGTGCTGAAGACACGGAAACCCTGCAGTAGTGCCATTATCTATGTGTAGCTGTCCAAACAATAATTTCCTTCACTTGTAAGTCGCTTTAAAAAGCCTAATGATAAAATGAAAAAAGAAAATTTTTTTTTTTTTTTTTGTAATAAAAAGTGAGACCTAGATGCTTCCAGTTGAGGTTGGTCGCTGCTGCCTTGATATGGTACAGGACTATACTCTTTGCTCACAGAGATTCACAGTGCGGGTGGATGATGACCCTAAACAAACTGTAAAAACAGTGCAATGGAATATGTGAATTGAAGGCAGAAAAACCAACAAACAAGCAGCAACTGAATGTGGCTGCAGTGAAGGACTGACAAAGCATCTCAGGGATGAAACTCTGAATTTGGACTTGCTCCAGGCGTCAGGCAGTCATTGACTGTAAATATTTTTGAGCCCCTGAAAATTGAGGTGCCTGGTTTAAAATGGCCATTAATTCCTAAAAGGTAAATTATGTCGATGAAGCTGAACGTCTACACTTCAATCACATGTTGATTGACACCATTCAGTCTTCAGAAAACAATGTGCAGTAGAATCAAACATGGCATAACTGCAGTATTAACCTGCAGTTTGGACCAGTTAGTTTGTGTTGGTAGTGATTCAGTACTGTTACCATGACAGCTGGCTGCTCTGTGCGCTCTTATTGTCGTTCACCTTCTATCTCTTTTTCTGTTTCTCCATTCTTAAGCTTTGTTCATGACTTTTATGATTTTCTATTGTCCTTTTTATTGTTGCCACAAAGGTGAGGAGTCAGTGCAAGTAAAATATCAGAACACCTTTGTACTTGGAGACTACACAGCTATTGCTGATGTTTGAAAATGGGATAGAAGCAACAGAAATGGACGTTGTACACTAGTAACTACTGTATAGCTCTCTTGTCAAGCTGATATAGTGCCTGTAATGTTTTTCGTTTGTGCAGTATTGCAGAATTGATTTGACCAAATATCTCCTTAAATACAACATCTGGGGAAGCAACTAACGTTTCTAGAATACATTAAGGCTGGATTTGGTCTCAACATCTGGCTGTTGCAACCAAGCCATCATGTTGGAACTCGCTGTCCTTTGAGAAGACTGGATAGAGGAGGCGCACAAGCATGAGAAGGACAATTCTTCTTGAACCAGTAGAGAAATCTAGAAGACTTGGTTGGAAGGTCTGCTGTGAGCCCACTGATGATGGATCAAGAGTGACAAACGCAGGGCCATCTGGTGTTTCCGGTTTTAGATTATCAGACACCTTCATCTGGAGGACCCAGCCTGGGGTGATCTGTCCCTGGCTAGTGTCAAAGTAGTGTACAGATCAGGCTGGGTCGTCCAGATGAACGTGTGTGATAATGTAAAACCTGAACGCCAACACTTCATCATTCATGTCCAAGTTGCAGTTTTTGGTGTTTCAAGAATATACCAGCAACAACTGTAGTCTACAAACTAGCTCTTTGAAACAACACTGTGCTGTGCCTGCTGAGCTGCAAACAGAAACAGACACAGTAACAGGGATTTTCCATGGGGGTTTAGTGCATCACAGCGCATTTCATCTAACATCTTTACAATGAAAGCCTCCTGCCAGTTCACCAGCGGAAAGCTTTTAGCATGAAGCAGCCACAAGAGAAAGCGTCAGTTTATATTACCAGTAAGATAACACAGCTTTTACACAGGTGATAGTGATCTGTAACCAGTAAATGAAGGCTCGTGGATGCAAGTGCAAAGAGGAATATAGGAATAAAAGTAAGATTATTAGATACGTGTGTGTGTATATGTATATATGTATGTATGTGTATATATATATATTCAGGTAGGAGATGCTGAACAACTCAAGTCAACTTTGTTAGACAGGAGCACAGCAGTGCAGCTATGAGGCTGTGCTGGGACCTGCTGTCATCATAGCTGGTGAGTATAGAGGAGCATTTAAGAGTTGGTGGAGGCCAAAACCAGAGTTAAAAGACTGGACTGATATTTGCTTAGTAGTTTGAACCATAACACCAAATGAAGCCTGACATTGCTCTGTAACTGTGGAGGTTCCAATACAGGAGTAACAATAGTATTTTGTCAAACAAATATTTAGTGCAGGTTTACTTTATGTTGACACTGTCCTCCAGTAAAAAAAAACATAGTCATATTGATAATAGCAATTATCAAACAAGCAGAGAACAAAGTTTCTGACAGAGCAAGATAGTTGGTGTTAAATGGGTGAACAGAAAACAAACCAGTAACGCAAACTATTTTTCACACTTGTGTTTATTGTTGTTACTATGAAGACAGAGGTTATGTTATATTAAGTACTATGAGTCTTTTTACTCATCCTGCTGGAAAAAGGAAGTATGTTTTTTTTTTCCCTAAACATAACACAGTTATTTCTGAGTCTCAGCGTAACCAGGTTTCATAACTGTGACCATGTGATGACCAACGTTCAGCACAGCTGAGATGGTCCTGTGGCTCCTGTGAGAGGTTACTCATAAACAACCTACAGTATGTGGCTGTTTAGCTTAGAGGTTTATTTTATTATAATCTTAGACAACAAAGTCCAGCAAATTCTTCAGTGTCCTGAAGCACAGTTTTGTCTCTCCTGAGACACTCATAGCTCTGATGTTGTATCAAACATAACGAGGCAGTGCAGCTGTTCCTCCATCTCCCTCTCTGTTTTTGGCAAGTGTTGTCATGTGTGAGACTGTGTTGACAAAAAATTGTGTTGTGATATTTGTTTGTACCCGTCTGTGTCTGTATGGCTGCGTGGTAGTGCTTCATGTCTGTCTTTGGAGAGCGTGGACATGTGTGAGTCTCAGAGGGAATGAACAACCATCCATCGCCTCAGGATCCCAGATCACATCACACAGTAGTGCCGCCATCATTAGCTGTGGGATGTTTTCCTGTTTACTTAAAAAAAAAAAAAAAAGTCAGTGTTTTCTAAATTCAGAAGAAAACTGACAGCAATAAAAAAGTTTGTGCTGTCATCAGGAAGCCGTTGTTTTGACAGAGAATCTCACAGAGACTGTTGAGCTTTATTTTTTTCACTCAAAGATGCTTCCTCCTGATAAAACCTCCTGTGTGTGTTCTCGTCACGGTGCTGCTGTCAATACGCCTGCTGTTTACCTGCTTCACATCTTTCTGTGACTCGATTACTGCTGTGGAACTAACATATTGGCAAGTGGATTTAAGATATTTGGCAGCACAAAGGCTGTGCTAGCAGCTGATGTGTGAGGAATGATGAGCGCCTTTACTCTGTCAGGGTTGATTACACCTGGTTTGTTTCTGAAGTATTCAGCCATTGCTGTTATCCAAGATTGAGGCAAACAACAGAATGTGTTGGTCACAGCATATCATCATTTGAAGGAGGCTGGAGGTCAAAGGTGACAACATACAGACAAGCAAAAAAGTGAAGCCCTACAATTTTTATGTGGATATAGAAACATACAAAGCCAAATATACTTTATAATAAGAAGCTGCATGTTTTTCCCTTTAATCTAAGCTGTGTTTTCTTCAAAGAGATCCCTTAGTGGGTTACCCTTGACCTGGAGCAGCTACACCAGCCATAACATTTGCCTCTTGGTAATGTATAAACAGAAATTGAGTTTGATGGATCTGTGCATGTTGGTCTGGCTAGTGGAGGCCTTAAAAGGCAGAATAACAAATGTAATGTATTGTGCATTTTAGAGCAAGTTGCCAGACGATCTGTTCATGAGCTCCACTGGTGATCAGGTGAAATTGAGAGAAACACTGAGCCAGCCAGAGGTTTCTGAACTCCCATCAGCAGCCTCTCAAAACAGAAAAGTAAATCATGGCTACACATTTTGACAAAGTTGGGTCAGAAGTGAACAGAGAGCTCTGCTGGTGTTTTACTACAGAAACTCACTTTAATCACGAATCATGATGTTTTAAGAACCTTTTTTTTTTCTTACATGCTGGTATGAAAAATACATGTATACATAAAATCTCACTTTAAGAAAATCAGTCCAATCAGATGTCAATTGGTGTAATTTTTTTAATTAGGCATCATCGAGTGATGTTTTGTTGATGCAGTGCTGACATTTGACTGTAGTGCCCCCACTGGACCAGTTAGTGTGATGTTAATAGGAACAACTGAAGAGCCGTCATCAGACATCTAAAAGAACGTTTAACAGACTCCACCGTCTGCCCATCTGCTCTCTGTATTTCATCATCTGTAACCGCTCAGAATTTTCATGGGAAGCAATACTTTTTCCACTTGATAATTTTATTTTTTCTGAATTCTGTCTGTTGCAGTATTGACCTTGA
Organism: Helostoma temminkii; assembly: GCA_900302695.1. Classification (NCBI taxonomy): domain Eukaryota; kingdom Metazoa; phylum Chordata; class Actinopteri; order Anabantiformes; family Helostomatidae; genus Helostoma; species Helostoma temminkii. The sequence continues at coordinate 101,715 of OMLM01020398.1, read as the reverse complement.
ACAGAGAAGTCGGAGCAGCCAGATTAGAAACTGCTCCAGGCACTTTTGAAAAAGGCCAGCGTTTGCTCACCTCTCCAGTTCAGCTACAGCAGATTAAATCTGTGCTACTCAGCCGAAGAAACTCAATTGTGCTCCTGATCAAATGTTTGATCTTCATTATCACGTTCCAAATGGAACCGTTTTGTAATTAGATGCTGCCTTTTTTTGTCTTTCTGGGGGGAGAGACTTAGAGATGATGATACTAAATGAATGTTGCATGAGTGAAGGGACAAGAGAGCAGCTCTCATTCCTAGTTCAAGCACAGCCAACACAGAGCAAATGAATCCAGAATTACCATAGGTCACTGAATTAATTCTCCAAATGGCAATTGGTGTGATTTCTCCTGGGGGAAAAAAATGACTGGCAAGTCAGCTTCCCTGCTCACCTGTTAGTGTGGATGTGAATTCCCACTCATGGATGGGGGTTTCAGGTGCTGGTGGAGTCTGAGGCCGGGTCTGTGCGTCCAGATGAGACATGCAGTTGCAGAATTTACAGCTGTTGTGCAATACAGTGGATGCACCTTAAAGCCATGATTTAAATCAGGATAAGTGCTCTGTTCTTACCTCTGGAGCCATTTATTTAATGAGTCTCCTAATAGATTGTCTGGACTGAGGACCCTCAGTCAAGTTTCCCAGAACTCTTTATCACCTGAGACTAATTCTGACACAGCAATAATTTCTTCCTCTTTTTGTGGCGGCCATGTCACATTTAATAACTGCTGTATTCCTCCCTCTGTTCTGTTGGGTGTTTAAACTGGAGAAAAATACAGGGAACCCAATGAACCGCTGCTGACATGACATAGTTGCTCAAAAGAATGTTTTTACCGGTTATTAATATGAATAGTAAACACTAATAAATTGTCATGTTATGTTTATATGAAGCCCAGAAGTAATGAGCCTTGATCTGCAGGCATTTCTATCCTTTTGTCGGAAAAATATCTTTATTATTTTATCCCCTGTGCTAATTTATTATTAAACCTCATCAGTGTTTGCTTTCAGTGGAGGTGATGAGCGCTAATTATCGCAACGCAAACTTCTGAAAACATGGAAGATTTATTTTGGCAGAACATGTTAAACACCAGGCGGCACGGTGGTGTAGCGGTTAGCACTGTCGCCTCACAGTGGGGTTCTCTCCAGGCACTCCGGCTTCCTCCCACAGTCCAAAGACATATAGTCAGCTTAAATGGAGACTCTAAATTACCCGTAGGTGTGAGTGAGAGTGTGAATGGCTGTCTTTGTCTATATGTGGCCCTGCGATGGACTGACGACCTGTCCAGGGTGTAGCCTGCCTCTCTGCCATATGATAGCTGGGATAGGCTCCACCCACGACCCCTACAGGCATGAGGCAGTTCAGAAAATGGATGGAAGGATGTTTAACACCTGTGGTTGATCCATGGATGGAGCTAATTTGTTTCTTTGATCATGACTAGAGGTGGATTCTGTTCTCTTCCCATACATACTCTGTACACCATTATTTTACTGTAGCTGCAGCGTATCTGCTCTTAAAAAACAACTCTCTGCTCTGAATTTAGTAGAATCGTAGAAACAGTCAATAAAAGTCCCAGGTTCAGTGAAAGCAATCACATCTATGTATAAAAAGAAGAATGACAGGAAACAGTGATCAAAAGCTATTGATTCTCCTTCACATGAGCTGAAAGTGGCTCTGTTGTTTTTCCTTTAGGGAGACGACCAGCAATGAGCCCAACAGCAGACTTATTGCTAATTGCTAAGAAAATGTAAGATGTGGGCAGTGGACCAGGCTGGTTACATATGGCAAATTGGGAAGAGCGAGCCTGAGGTTAGACAGGAAAGCTCCAAACTAAACTAACTAACTTCTCTCATCTCTTAAAATGATCTCAGAAAATGTAAAAAGTCAGAGGGCCCTTTTAATGGGCTCTGAGTCTGACTGACAGACAGCACACCATTAAGACGACTCCTTAAACAGACAAACTGCAGCTGTAAGTCAGCAGCCTGGTGCTCTTGTTTTGCTCTACAGCAAACTGTGCAGACGGGGCTAATGGAGCTAATGCACCAAGACAAAAAGCCTTAAACGTCTTTCCACCCATAAACTTCACAACTGTCTCACAAATCCAGCCCCGGCCTTTGCTCTAACAGAGCACGGCTGTATTTCTTCCAGCCTGTGACTACTATTGGCACTGGACAGTTTATGTGTTAGTCATGTAATTAAATCTTTGGATACTTTCCCCAAATCAATAGAAAGTACCAGCATAAAACACAGGTTTGCAGCTGGACGGCGTCTGTTTGAAGGCCGAGTGGAGCGCAGGAGGGATCGATGGTGCAGGGCAGGTGGTGATCAGTGGCTTTGCTCCAGACTGTCTGACATCAGAGTGGCTCAGTGGCATGACCTTAGCCTTTTAAATTCGGTAGCATTTGAGGTGCTGTCATTACAATGCCAATTACGTGTGTTGTTTTATCAGCAAAGCAGCGCCGCCTCCCCCCTGTCCTGCCGGCTGTCGATCCAGAGTCAGCCTGGACGAGCTAATGATGGCAATTAGCCGCTAAAGGAGGCTCTTAGCCGTTATCCGCTGTCACAACCCACAACTGATGACTTTGGGTGAAATTGCTGCCAAAAGTCAGGTTGTACCTCAGCTTTGCTGGGAGAACTTTCTTTTTTCATTTACGTAGAGAATGCAAATGCAAACTTCCCCAGAAATATATTTTAAAAAAAACAAAACAATTTTGGTCATCATCCTTAAACAGGTGTTATCAAAATGCAGACAGGAAAGTGCTGCGTTTTTCCACCTGAGGAAAAGGTCCAATATCTCCCTCCTTGAACAGGTCATTTGAATATTTGTATTTTAGTGTTTACCTCTATTCTGCTCCTTCAGCGATGGCACAGTGACAGGTCATTATGTGGCTGCCTGTTAGCTACAGTGCCTGGTTTCAGGACACCACAGTGTGTATTGCTGCGTCTGGTCGGAGCGCTTGCAGTGACAGGCCCTGACTTTACACTCACCTAAGCCATGGTGTCCGTGTTGGTCTCATTAACTGGAGTGTTGTGTGGGTTTTATATCAATGTCACAACTGTCACGGGGTGCGGAGGTGGGCTGAGAACGAGCCCGGTGCGTCCTGCCTGTTTACCAGCCCTCGCTAATACTCATTAGCAATTGCTCCTTCTCCTTCATAACGAGAAAGCACTAAAGAGGCAAAACAGAGAGCGAGGAAGCCATTAAAAGATGCACTAGATCCTCTCACTTTATGATAGATGGTCCTTGTATTGCTATTCATAGAGCTCTCTGGTCCTCATGAGGTTTAGGTTCAGCCGGGACTCATGTTTAAGCATGTTGGAGTTCCCAGGCGACTGATTTATGCTGTTCTTATTTCTGCTCCGACGGGGAGCTCATCTGAGCTTGACAGCAGGGCGCCTCTGAATCTTGATGGTGGAAACTGCAGCTGCAGATTGCTGTCAAGGCTCCTCTGCAGGAAGCTGAATGCCTGACTTCATTTTGTGGCTTCTTTCAATAGAATTCTACTCTATAATTTAGCTGCTTGCCCCCCACTCACTGCCTGACGGAGCAACAATTTTTTTTGTGAACAGCCTTTTGATTTAGCAAATTCTCTTCCCTTTTTTTTTTTTGTCCAGTGTGAGGCGACCTGCTGGGCTTTAGATTACAGCAGCAGTTAAAAAGCCAATCAGGAAGCTTTGTTTATGTTCTGGTTTTAGGCTTTGACTGATTCTGTTTGTCCTCCTCAATAATCTTCAGTCTTTTAACCAGAGAATAAAAGAACAGTTTTGGAACTGATGATATAAGTAGGGCTGTGGACCTTTTTTAATTAGGCCTACCATAACATTGTGACGAATAGTATTAACTAGGGATGTCCTGATACCACTTTTTTCCTGACTGAGTACAAGTACTTACATTTGAGTACTTGCCGTTATCCAGTACTGATATGAGTATTCAATATTACTGCAGGCGCAACATTTTTTATTATAAAAACTGCAATTACTGGAATGGTAATCAGATGTTGTTCACTTTCTGACTGTGACAAAGTAAAATACACAGCAGGAGACTAGTGCTCACATCGAAAAATTAACATGAAACTTGACAGGTAAACAAGAATGACACTGCCACCACATTTCAATTAATGAGTGTCTTCCAGGATGGAGTAGCTAAGACGGAACATTTAAAATGCACCTAATTCTCAACACATCATCAACACTTCCCAGCAGCAGCAGCAGACCCTCATTAACAGCAGCTGACGTGTGTGAGTGACAGAGGGGAAATTAGGCAGCCTAGCATCATCCTGTATCATATTTTTAGCTTTGTCTCAGAGTACTACGTGAACAGAACGGGCCACATGTGGGGAATACAGAATACACCTGCTCAATTAAATTTTATTTTTATAGCTCCAAATCATAAGAACAGTCATCTCAACACACTTTACAGTGTAAGGTTTAAGATGCTGCAATACAATTAAATAATAAGGAAAAACCCAACAAATCCCTCTTGAGCAAGCACTAGGCAACTACAGGAGAGAGGACACAAAGTTGATACTAAGCAATGGTGGCGTATCAGTAGATAGAGAAAGGAGGAGGAGCTCAGTGTGTCAAGGGAGATCCCCCAGCAGTCTAAATCTATAGCAGCATAACTAAGAGATGGTTCAGAGTCACCTGAACCAGCTCTAACTATAAGCTTTACCAAAAAGGAAAGTTTTAAGCTGAGGTGAAATATGATCTCTCTTACTAATTCCAGTCAGAACTCTGGCTGCAGCATTTTGAATCAGCTAGAGGCTTTTTAATAAGTTACTGGGACATTCTATCCATCCATCCATTTTCTATACCGCTTAGTCCCCGCAGGGGTCATGTGTGTGCTGGAGCCTATCCCAGCTGCCATGGGACACCCTGGACAGGTTGTCAGCCCATCGCAGGGCCACATATAGACAAAGACAGCCATTCACACTCTCACTCACACCTACGGGCAATTTAGAGTCTCCAGTTAACCTGACTGCATGTCTTTGGACTGTGGGAGGAAACCGGAGTGCCTGGAGAGAACCCACGCAGACACCGGGAGAACATGCAAACTCTGCATGTTGGGAATGACATCCTTTGGCTCCAGCAGCTAAGGAGGTGGTGGAATCTGGTATTTTTTTTAACAGCAATGCAATAAACTGAGTAAGGGCTTCTGTTACACAACCTGCAGGGTGTCTCTGGATATTTTCTCTTGCTACTATGGGGTTTGATACAGTAGTGGTTGCTGCAGCTGCTGACATTAGCAAACTTGTTGTACTGTGTGTTGTTCATTCTTTTAATGTTTTGCCAAATTACTCCCAGTTTCACAGAACAGAGCTGGCAGTCTGCTTTGCTTTTGTCATCCTCACTTATCATAAAATCTCTCTCTCTCTCAATGAGCGGATTCTCTTCGTGGAATCCGCTCATTGTGATCATTGTGTTATATGTAAGGGCATAATCAGCCAACAGCAGAAGAAACATACTGCCAACTAATTAACATCTGAACATTTTCTGTCCATGATATTTTTATAAATAGTTTGAAACACCTAAACCTTTTTATGTCAATTTGTTGTGTATAAAGCCAATTAACAAATCATAGATCTTACTTTTTATTGCAATTGTGAAAAGAGTCACAGCTTTTGGGTCAATTGGGTTTATAATATCTCCTTCCCAGAAATCTTCAGTGGTTCTACGGAGATATTTGGAAATCTTTAATGGTTTATTGGAAGCTGGTTTAGAGTTAGAACTGGTGGAAGGCTCTGTTGTCCTGGTGCAGATGAAATGCCAGCAGCGTGGCACAAGATCATCTGTCATAGCCAGTGTAATGGTCACAATGTGATCAGTGTGGAGAGGGACACTCCCCTGAGAGGGAGTTGGTATGAAACAGAGGCTGGTGTAGGGAGTATAATGGCTTTTTAAATGTCTAGATGTAGAAACTCTCATCTGAAGACCATATGTCTCTGTCACGTCTGCCTCTGTCCAGACTGTTGCTGTTTCCATCAAACAGACTTTCTTAGTAAAATGTGACATCCCATGTGTTTTGTGTTGCTGCATTTGCAGCTTCGTATCATTGCCTGCAGTAGACGGTATGAAGTAATGTTTCAGTTGTGTTCTGCAGTTTTCTGACAAAAATGCTTCTAAAACATCTTTCAGAGCTTTTAGAAACTGAATTGAAGAAGTTGAGAATTTTTGTGGCATATTAAACCTCTTTCTCTCCAACATTGTGGTCAATACGCTGTTGGCTCACAAACAAAGGCAACATGCAAAAATAAAGAAAAAATAATAATGATGTTGGTAGAAATTCGTCAGAGATTTAGGAACACAGAGCTCAGTTTCTACACCCACAACAGCTGGAACTGGACCAAATCCAGCAGGTGAAGGAAACAAGTTGAGAGCTGAAATTCCTCCACTCTGTAGTACAGTGAGTTCCCATCTCTTCTCTAGAGCTTTTCCAAATGTATAGTAGGAGCTCTTAAGAAATAATTAACTCAAGTAGAAGCAAATAACAGATATAATGTGGGTGTACAAAACTCTAATCAACTTTGAAAAGTGGATATATTTTGGACTGTATATTGTCTTTGACTGCATGTTGTTGGTTAAAGTTGGGCAAGGTCTTTCACTTTAAGGTGTCTTCCTTTATCAAGTATTTTATCTTTGGTATCAGTATATTTTTGAATATGACAGTGAGTCAGAGAGGAGTCTCTGCCGCATCAGCAACTCAGCTTAGCTTTACTGAGGTTTGAGACTGTCCTCCTGTAGAAAATAAGGCTATGTCAAAATGTAACAGTAAGGTATTGTAGTTATGTATCTTCATTGGTCGTGGTAAAATGACCAAGAGCTGGGGTTGGGTGACCAAACGCTGGACTTCCTCACAGACGACTGACAATCTAGTCCAGTGTGAAACAACAATATTAATACAGTGATGTGCAAAAGTTAGTCCCCCTCATTGATTTCTTATAACAAAATCATCTGTTTGTATCTGGTCTTAATATACAAACAAAAACATTTTTTTACCATGCCATTATTTATTTAACAAAAAAAAAAAACTCAAGTCCTGCCATGATTCAGCAGCTTGTAGATTCACCACTCACCTTTCCTGAATGACGTTATCGCTCTCTCAAATCGCTGTGGAGGAATTTTGACCCGTTCATCTTTAACACTTTGCCTCAGTTCATTGAGGGTTTTGACCGTTCGCTTGTGCACAGCTCTCTGAACTGTGACAAGGCAATTGCTCTAAGAGAATTGCCCAAGTCTTTACCTTTGTGTAAACACACACCTGAACGCTCCAGACCAGAAGACTGCCAGAATGTCTGCACACCTGCTGATCAGTTGATCAGGGGCTGATGATTAGCAGCAGCTGGCTGCAGCTTATCCTCTTAAATTCCATGGAAGCAGTAAGAGGGCACTGTTTTGTCTGCATGTTTTTTTTGTTTTTTTTCCAATTTTGCCTTAATTTTTTTGTTAAATAAAGAATAGCATGGCTGCCTTTTCTGTAATGTTATAGTACTTTTAACACAAACTACATTTTTTTCTTAACCCTAACCCCCTAGGTCTGCCTAACCAGGTTTTTTTGTGCCTCAATATAACCAAACTGTCGTGGTTTCATAATCCTAATCAAGCGTTCCTACAACAGCTGCCATCATGGAGCTACTTTGAGAAGCGTCGCTGCCAAAGGGGCAGTGTTTGAAGAGGTGCTGGTGTCTCCCCTCTGGATGGGGCAGGGATGAACATGATCTCTGTGGGTGTTTGGTTGGAGGACAACCTGAGAGTTTGTTATTCAGTGATAAGGGAACAACTTTACTCTTTTGGTTTCCTGTCACTGCTCTAGCATTGCTTTTGGCCACAGAATGAAGCAGCTATTTCTGGAGAAAAGCTCTACAATGTTATAGTTCACTAGCTTCTCTGCACATGGTGAAAGACTAGTCTGTGAGCATCGGGGAGCATTTAACAGCTACAGAGACAGAGGGGATATTGGACACCTTTTGCTGTTAGGTTCAATTTATCATCTTATAAGTGATGGTATGTCAGCGTTGTGTTCACAATTTGATTTTTAGTTTATATGTGTTTGTACATGTTTTATCAGAAGCCCTCAGTTTATCTGTTAAAGGCATGAATATCTTTAACTTTCCTACTGTAGTTATAAAATATTAATTTGATTCGGAATTGGGACAATATTTTCTCAATATCTGCGTCAACATTGCTGCAGCTCCGTTTATTGCACCCGTGGGATTTCACGTGTCCTCGTGTTTAGTTTTTGTAAATGTTCCACTTTCTTTGTAATTTTAGTGAAGTTGTAAACTCTAGAATGGAAAGACAGGTGTTCCCCAAAGCCTCGTAAAAACTGAATCATATGAAGAAGAATGGCTTTAATTTCAACTGAATAACAGACACGGTGGTGTAATGTCTCCACACTGTTAATAACATTAAAACGTTTCTAAACCACATTAGATTAAACTGAAAGGTTTGAAATATTTAGTAAGTTGCTTCTGATGGTAGACTATGTAAACATCTGCTCCAACTGAAAAATACAAAATGAACAATTGTCTTTTTACGTCTGTTGCTACTGGGCAGCTTCACCTGAAACCATTTCTCTGTTTGAAAGTATAGAGAGAAACACCAGAAAGACATTTTCACTTGTTTGTAAGACTTTGACAGATTCTGCCAGTGCAGTTTTTTATTTCATTTTATTAAGTAAAGGGTGGACACTTAATGGTTTAGTTTGGGTTGTTTGACGCTGGTCTTATTATGATACTGGAATAGTTACATATAGGAAGGTCTTGGTTGCTACAAATGCCTCTTTTTGATAAAAGAAGTCTTTCAGGTTCCACCCTCAGTGTGACAACCCTCAATAAGCTAAATTAAGTTTAATGTTTCAGATTTGACTCTTTTCCTTCCTCTGAGCTGCAGCAAACTTTCATTTCTGTGTTGTCCCTCTGATTTCGACAAAGGTCTAATAAAGTGATACTAACTTTCACTTACTTAAGGGCAGCCTTTGGTGTCGGCAGAACATTTTACAGGATCGTTTCGGCTCTCCACTCCAGTACTTGATTATGTATTTTACAATGAATAATAGAAATGAGATAAAATGTGGTAAATTTAATATGCCAAAGTAATCTACATTACCCATGCACTGCAACAGCAGCAGAGCACTCAACATGTCTGCGTATGTGTATATATATATATGCAGATGATAATGGCTCCATGCGTGAACATATTTCACTGCCCATAAAATGTAGGTTTCTAGGAAAAGAAGACTGACATTGCACGTGGAGTGTCGTGCTCTTAGAGCCGCGTCACTGTGCTCATATTTTTACAGCTGTGCAACATTTCCTGCCATGACTTGTACCAGATTCAACTTTGAACGTAGGTGATTTAGATGGTGGAGGATGTCGGTGATATACACACTCTGTACACTGTACAGTTTCCATTGTTTCAGAGGAAAGCTGCCCAAAGCCTGAAGTCACACGGGCTCATCTATCTTTGAGCCTGCAGCCGCCCTCCCATAGAGAGTTTTGATTATGTTGAGTGCTCAGTCTGCTAGAAACAAGAGCTCAGTCAGGAAGATGTGTCACAGTAATAAATTGCAGCTCCACTTTTTTGTCACTGTGTCCTGTCACAGTTTTAATTAAACAAGACAAAGACCAGGAGATGGGAGTGTTCTGCGATCAAGGAAAAAGATGGTTTGTAGGTTTCTGATAATAGCCAGCAGAGAGGAGAAGGTGTAGATAAGAGGGCCTGGCAGGGCTTAGTGGAGCAAGTGAGGAGCCAGATGTTATTAGTCCTCCTGCTGCAGCAGTACACCACACAGCCTGCTGCCTGCTGGACCGCTCCGGTGCTCCGCTGCAGGTTTTATACTTAAACAAGGTTGGTTATACTATGTTTTTCTTATTTCCACCAAACAGCAGGAGAAGACCAAAACCAACAGTGAGTTGGTCTGTGTCAACACTTTCTGACTTCCCCACTCTGTGTGTGGCTCTCACCTCTAAATCCATATATTTATTTTATTTCATGACCACTTTTTAAATAGAATCTTCTCATTTAGTGGACACACAAAGGCATTGCACTTATGCAAAACTCTACTATTTAAAAAGATTTAATGCACATTAACATACTTATTAAATATCTACACTAAAGATGTGCAATATTGCAATATATTTTAATGACGTCCTATTCTTAATCCTTAGGGTTTAATATGCAGTCGGCCCTCCAACTATTCTGACAAGGCTTTTCACAAGGTTTAGGAGTATGTTTATGGGAATTTCTGACCATTCCTCTAGAAGAGGATTTGTGAGGTCAGGCACTGATGTTGGACTAGAAGGCCTGGTTCACAGTCTCCACTCTAATTCATCCCAAAGGTGTTCTGTCGGGTGGAGGTCAGGACCCTGTTGAGTTGAAGATACACACTGCCTGACTGAAATATATTACAGTCCAACAGCTCTACCTAAATTATATGGTTCATGTTGTCAGTGTGCAGACGATTTCACATTTTGTCAAACTCATCCACTTATTGACAAAATATAAAATATCCAGACAGCTAATTCTTTGTCAACACTCCTAATCAGCAAAATTGGAACAATATGCACCAACATTTCTTCTGCATCTTTACAATACGAAAATAAAATGCAACATAAGTGCAGATGCATTCCATATACCAGCAAACCAGTGGTTATAGAGAGCAAACAAAACAAACATGAGAGATTATAAATGCTAAATAGCAGATTTGCTCATTTACAAACAATTTCCTAAAACGGCTGGTAACTGTAGTTTTAATCAGACGAACAGGGGGACGTTATCGTCAGTGGAGGGTTCATGCGCATTTGGTCTCCTGTGACTATTTGAGGCAGCAGGAAGATGAATTTACAGCGTTTGTTCATTATAGTGAAAGAACATGTCTCCTTTTGCACCAGTGTGGATCACTGATGTGTCTTTGGAACAGTGGAGCTCTGTGGCACAGAGGAAGATCTATCAGGCTGCACATACACAAACGACTCCTGTTAGTAGGACACATTTAGTGCTGGTTTGGTTCTGCTCATGAGATTTGATGATGTGTTCGCACATGTAGGTTCAGGCTGGTAACAGACCTGTTGTCATGGTAACAAGCCACTGTGAGTGCCTAGTTTTACAGACCGAGAGGGGGGTCAGTTTTCGCATCAGAGTGATTTATCTTCTGAAATATCTACGAACCTCAGTGTCCGGACTTTACTCTGCTGATGAAGGATGGGGCCACGTAGAGGACAAACAGAGCAGCCAAAGGCTTTAATTCATCCCACACACACACGCACTCACACACACTCTTCCCGCTCTTTCCATCTCTCATCTCTCTAGTGAATAGGACTATATATCTGTGGTTTTATGTTGTGGCCTTGTGTTCGCTCTGTGTGGGAGGTGTGTGTATATGTGTACGTCTCAGGAGAAGCTCATTAGATCCTGTTTGCAGTGTTCCTGTAATAAGAGTACAGTCTCAACAACTGTCTACCATACTGTGTCTACCTAAAAACACACTCACTGAATACAGGGAGTACTTGTAGCCCTCAGTAGCGAGGGCAAAGCAAGAATATCTAAATACATATTTAATAAAAGGAAAGTTTAGAAAACACTTGAGAAATCTTGAGGGCCAAATGGTCCCACGCTGAAATATCAGCAGAGCAGTGAAGCTTTAATGCCTTTATACTGTGGCTTGTTTGTCCTAACTCTCATATGACCAAAGTGACTGATTGTTCAGAGCCAGGTATACTTTGAAATTGCATCACCTTTGACATCAGACAGCAACATAGCAGCTGCTGTCTTGTACAATGGCACCAAAACTGCACGTGTGTAAAGCTTATTTTATCCCTAATGGTCCAAATGTATGTGTATAAAACAGATCAGGGCTATAGGTTTATCTAATAGATAAATGTGGTTACAGGTAGTAAAAATTATGAAGGTTAGTCACAGACTTTGATGGTATTATTAGCTGAATGCTATGTAATGCTTGTTGCCGCTAGATGTGTTACAAATGACCAACATCTTATTTCGCAGGACAGTCATACTTACAGTTTCCTCCAGAGATGATAGATATATATTTATTACACTGCAGGATGAATCCCTGACTGTTTGCCTTTGTGGCACAGTGGTGTCCACACTCATGAGTCTTAGAGTCCTAGATCATCATGTCACCTGATCTAACGCAAGAAAGTAAAGTCTGTTTTTGATCACAAAGCTATGGTCCAGGCTTGGTTACTTACTTTACCAGTAAATGTTTAATAAATATATAGTATAAACATTGTAACACCAGATATAATCTAATATTAGCATTATGGTATTCACAACCGACCACAACTTTATGGAACAACAAGTCACTGGTAAAGTTGTTTATTGACGACTGGACGGTTGTTTCTGCCACCTTACAGTATCAGCCAGGAGGTGGAGCACTTTGAAGCACCATTGTGTATGAAATGAAATGAAATGATTTGAATGAATTAAATGTCTTGACTTGACTTAACCTCCAGACTGACCCACATGTCACAGATTTCTTTTTCCAAGTTCTTCTGTCTCTGTAATTTAAGCAAGCTGAGACTGCACCATCAGCTCTTCCCTTGTTTTGAATAAAATTCATTTATGTTAACAGACTCTGCTTTGGTTTCTGCTGGAATCAAGATGGTCCTGATTGTCTCTCACCTTCCTCGCAGCCTATTTACATAAAGTTACAGAAAGTTTTATGCTGCCTCTAAGAACCTGTCGGATTTCTTCCATAATGAATGGTCGCTGTCGCTGTGCCTGTGATTTCTCATTTGTAATATAGTGTCATTTGGGCTTTAGCAGGTTCTTCACCTTCAGCATCAAACTTCGCTTCATAGATTATTTTGCATTTCTCTTGCAGTATAAGAGAATTTGCATGGCTTAGCAGGTGCATGCATCTGCTCTGATTGGCTGGGGAGAGAATGTAGAACTACACCTCCATCCAATCAGGACAAGTGTATCATGAATACTATGTTAATGTAAATGTGGAGGTGGTTTTGGATTTGTGGGATTTGTGGTTCAGTTCCTAGATCCTCCTGCCCTCATGTCAAGATGTCTTTGGACAAGAACCCAGTAGTAATGCCATCACTTACTATCAACTGACCAACATCACATTTAGTAGGAATAGAACTGGTAGGATGGATTTAGAGAACTTTTAATGATTGATCCATCCCAACCTCCTTCCCTTAGTGACGTGGTCACACAGCTTTCAGTTACTACAGTTACACACTAGAGGAGAAACACAGTAGTTTACGTTCAAACAATCTGCTAATGCTGTTGTTTGTCTTGTCAAGATGATTTTACAGAAAGAGAAACCATGTGAGAGGTGTCATTATCACCTGCAGGACAGTTTTCAGTTTTGTCTTTCTTTCATGTGTACTAACCCTGAATCTTGAAAAAGTATGTGAATCTGAATGATTTTCAAATTAAAAGTCTTTCTTGATCAGAGCTGATCTCTGGTTATAGAGGTTATTGTTTCTTGGTAACAGATGAGACTAGCCAGACTTGTTGAAGGTGGCTAATATGGTCATAGAGACACTCATGATGCTGCTACAAAGTGAGTGAAAGCTCCGTTTGTCTTAGTCTAATGTTTGTGTATTTACTGACTGAAGCAGGTGCATTGATATTAAACACAAGGCTGTTAGCTTCAAAGCCACAGTGTTTAGTCATCCACACAAATATAGTTGGTAGGACGTGATAAATGCTCGGATGTGTCTGATCAGCCTGCGTTTCATCTCATATGTCTGGACAGCAGGAAGTAGCCAAGTTCTTTTTATTTCCTCCTTTCAACCTGATGCAAGTGATGAAATTTACTTCAAATACAGATTAAAAACTGCATTTGAAGTAACCTTCTTCCGTCAATGTTAAAAGCTTGGGAAGGCTTTCAGCTGTGTCTCTTTTAATGGGTAAACACCATTAAACGTCCGTGTGAAATTAGGCCTCCTACTGTAATTGGCAGGCTAATGAGTAGATAGAGGAGTATTACTGCACAGCCATGTTGGGCATGCTCCACATTTGATGCCCGGGACTTATAATTTGAAGTCATTATTAGCTGCAGCCTTGGCAGATGAGGCAGAAACAGTGTTTTGATGTGTGTGGACATGGAGGATTGGAGAAAGGTTTCTCCCTAGGAGGGCTGGCAGGAGGGCAGATGCAAAGCATGGAAACAAATAAAGTTCACAAGCCTGAAACAATGTCTTTCTCCCTGATACCTGTCTGTCGGTAAATGTCAGGGAATGTAATTACTGTTCAAAGAGAACATCCTTCTTCCACCATACCTGGGTTCAAACCCCCACTGTGCTCCCTTTTTCATCTGCTTAAAGGGCAAAGCAGCATGTCTCTATGATGAGGTGGTTCCTCCCATCACACTTTAGATAAATAAAATAATACACATCAGAAACACATTAGAAAACATAGCTGTGACTAGAGTCTTCTAACTTACCTAACAAGGGGGATGGAGCAGACCACCACTGTAGCAGCTTGACGTCCTGGTTCATCCTCTAGTTGTCAGATGGGTGTAGAGATCAGGACTCTGTGCACACAGTAAACATCTTCCTCTTTATCAACCTGACTCTGTGCACAGGGGCTTCGCCCTGTTGAAACAGGAAATGGACAAACACTAACTCGAGCTCGAGTTAAGTGGTAAAATATCAAAATAAAACTTTAGAGTTCCAGCACTTCACTTTTACTGAATACATTTACACAATCTCCACATTTCAGGAAAAATGTTTTAAAATTTTAAATTCAGCAACAGGAATTTAAGAAATGCTCATTTAATGTATGATCATATTAATTATATGACCAGTGCATAACTAATCAGTGTAGGAACCAGTGTGAACTCTAAAGCTAAACTAAAATGGAGACGAACAGAAAGGAGCTATCAGCTGTAACACAATGTTAAGGAAATTTGGCAGCTGCTGCTCTCCAGCTGGAACTTCTCTGCAGCTTTTCTACATCACTGTCTGCTGTTTTGAACAAAATCAGACTTCTGCTCCCTAACGCATCCTTACAACGTAGCGTCTTTGGGGTTTGAGCTGTTTTGATGCTTAAAGCTTCAAGCTCAGACTGGGTTTGGGTTTGCTCGTCTGCAAATGTAATCTAATGTGAAATGTCTTTCTTTCTGCCGCTGACAGTCCGACTTCGAGACAAAAGTAGTAGATTCCCAACACCCAGACTGAAGACGGAAGAGAAAGTGTAGCTTCTGCACAGCATTAGCACAGATATGCCACAGTTCATAACCAGTAGAATTAAACCAGCTTGGATCTTGGGTTGACGTAGTTCAGCCAGAACGGTTCTAGCAAGTTCGGGACTGGTTCTGGTCTCAGACGTAGCTCATTGCAACATGTTAAACCAGGCCAGACTGAATCTAAGTTAAACCAGAACTATGCTGCACAGATAGATTGAGCATTGTTAAACCCACTGAACCTTATGAACAGTGATTCCATCGACTGTGATCAACGCGTTCTTCAACTTCAAAAAACAGATTTCTAAATGCTAAACATCCAGAACCTTCACTGAGCCTTTGCAGGTGGCTGAGTTAGGCAATATTTATATTATATTTATATATTACTATAGTCTTATACCCCATACCTCTCTCAGCTCCTGTGAAAATGTATAACACCCAGCACTGTGCTCTTCCCTTATGTTTTCCAATGGTATTTTCTGTATTCTTCTATTCTTCTATTCTATTTTCTGTATTGATCTGTTGTAGCAGGAAGGTTTGTTTAGAATCCAGACTTTCCACCATGAATTAAATACTTAAGTTCTAAAATAACAGCAGCACTTGTGTAGACATGCTGCATCATCGCACCGTGCTGCTTTTACTTTTGTGGGCTAACATGCATACAACAAAATTATGGGATCAGATTGCTGGTAATTCATAACAATGCACATTTACCATATAACTATACTGCGCTTCAAATGCTTCAGTGCCGATCAGGACTGTAGATGTTGGTTACTAGGCTCTACTCCACTTTCATGAGGGCCAAAAAGCACTTTGTAAGTTTAGTTAACTTACTCTGTGCTTCTTACTAGTTTTAAGTGGAGTAGCTTAAAATCGCAGAGTTAAAAACGCCATTTACTTATAGTTGCTGAGTTAAGAACAGTAGCAACAGTGGAAGCTGTTGCATTACTACAGCAGTAGGAGGCAGTAAAAACTAGAAAAGAAATTAGCGCAGTCCGAGCACCCACCTGGAGCCTCACTGACCTAAAAGAAACGTCCGTTGATGTTTTTATCTCCACCTGCTCTTGCAGCACCCTCTGTTGGCATTTGTCAAGAAAGGAGGGGGACTACATTTTGTGTCCTGCTGCCACTAAAAATATATTTCATGCTCACTCTGCAGCAAAGTGTATTTTATACCGAGGAGGGACTGATCTGAGCTCCAGGTGATTACAGCCAACGGCCAAAAGCAACTACACAGAGAGATAGAAAGAGAGATGAGTAGAGAAAGAGGGAGGAAGTAGCAGTGTAGAACAGTAGCACAGTGTATTTTAACAGTGTAGTACTGTATAACTGATAGCTTTTATTCAGAAACTGTTCTCCACACTTCAGGAGCTCCACAACAACTTCACTTCCTTGTTCCTAACATGCTACAAGAAAACCTTCCCAGACTGTGATCTGTCTAAAAGTGGAGCAGGAATCACAGACTAGTATATTTGCGTTAAAGCTCACTCTGCTGTGACTGTTAGCCCTCGGCCCCTTCTCTGTCAGGACCCCGGCCTCTTTAAAGCTGCTTACTGTAAGCCTAGAGAGAGGCTGTTGTTTTATTTATTTATTTTCTTAATCTGCCTCATGATGTCCCAGCTGTGAAAGGAGGGCTGCAGGATGACAGCGACAGTGCATTACTTGCTAATCATGTTCCATTACATAATTATCCCACGATTTGTCGCCAGGATCTCTTCCTCATTAAAAGCCATGAATCAGAGCTTGTGTGCTGATAAAACATCCCATTAGCTATGTTGGGATATTAACACCCGAGGGCGGCGGGATTGATGCACATTTCTCTCTTCGTCTGATATGACTGAAGTATTGAGAAATATGCCACCACGAGGAAGAAACAAACTAGAATTTTTCTTCACCTGGACTAATGAAAACATTACATTTATATGATTTTATACATTTTATTTAAAATAAATCAGTAGATTGTTGCTTGATGTCTTATTATTGCTTATATTATTCACTTTGACAAACCGGCTCCTCATGTGTTAGATTAGACGTAAAGGTTTGTAGAATGAGCACCTGAGAATAGCACAGTTACTGACTGTAATCCTCCACATCACTTAGGACAGGGTATAATTGCTTTAAAATACAAGGTTGCTTATGCAACATGGCAGCCTTGTATTGATTCCCTGCGCGCATATGAATGCTACATGTGTATATACATATAACTGGTAGGGAATTCTAAAACTTTCTCAGCAGCAGCTTTAAATCATGGAGGTACAGTAGTAGTAAGTAGTGAAAAAGCTGTTTCCTCTGCTGTGATCTTGTAGCTGTTGGTCCTTGGCCTTAGCAAACAAGCGTCTTTGGTTTTTATTAGATTAGATAAATATTTCCTCCAATTTAACATAAACAGTAAAACTTCACAAATTTCATTGGCCTAAAACTAACAAAAAAGACAAGCAGTTCCTCATGAGGAAAAATGCTCTGATTCAAATTAAAGTGCAAGAATGTGGCTCCCAACAGAATTAAAATTACAGGAGGAGCAGTGAGTTCACAGAAAAACGGGTCACTGTGACTTTAATTATGACTGGGCTCCAAACAGGATTAAATCAGTGACCAGTGCAGGTAATATTAAATTACCCACCTCCTCTAGAGACATGAATCCAATGAAATCAGGGCATCTAAAACTGCAGTATTGTTTTTTCTTCTAACTACAGATTTATTTTATTTAACCAGGGAGGCCTGGTTATAATTATATTTTATTATAAAACTATCTGAGAAACAACAAAGTGGCTTTAAAAGTCTGCTCTTATGAAAAGCGTCTTCACTCCAGTTTATTGAAAACTGACTTTAAAGCCTCTGAATCCTTTGTTCCAGTCACCATTTTAATACATCAAGAGTCACACGCCTAAATTTCACGTCTGCTGAAATGAGAACAGCAAATAAAAGACATCAGTGATAAAGTTATCATGTGCGACTTTGTTTTCTCTGGATGATTGATGGGATCTTGATTCTGAACCAGGAACATTTTGAACACTGCCAGAAGATGCGAGTCCCATAAATTACTTGGCATTAAATACATTTTTGATGGCTATGATATTAGAAGCTGCAGTATTTGATGAAGTTATTTTTATGCACATCCTGTCAACATAAGCTGTATGAAAATAAATGCTGGGATGAAAAAAACTTGGCTGAAGTGGAAAAAGTGAGATGCATGTATATCAGAAGATGCAGGTCTTCCAAGTGACGCTTTTTCAAACCGCTACAGCAGAAAAATAATGAATAAAAGCGCCAGCAGCAAAAAGAACCACACACAGTGTTTGTCTGTGTACTGAGGAGAACAAATTAATTCATTTAAATGCCACAAATGCCCCCTGAGGTGTGAAGCGGTAATGAAATGTCCTGATGGACCAGACTTACACACTTACTGTCGCTCTGTATTTTATTTTGCCATGGAAGATGAATGTGTGTGTGTGTGTGTGTGTGTGTGTGTGTGTGTGTTATGAGTCAGCAGTACTCTGCAGCTGCTGGAGAATGAATACATGGATAATTCTCACCCACACACACTGTGTGCACTGAGGTGTTGCTGGTGCTGAGGTCCTGCTGTTCAGGCATCTGGACTGTGCTGTTTCCTGCAGGGGCAGATGAAGTATTTTCCTCCTCTCCTTCACATCCACAAGGCAACAGTTCAGTTAAAGAAAGCAACTGCAGACATAAACACACCAATCAGTAGCCAGTGCTTGGATCACTGTTACTGCTGCTCCTAGTTGCCCCATTTGACCCTGTCCTTAACAGAAGTTTAACAAAATCTTGTTAAGTTGATGTCCCATCATTTGGTATTTTTTACACATTGCCATTTACATCGTTTCCAAACTGTAAATCAGTATTTCCTGCAGAGAGTGTTTTTCTAGGCCTTAATGAAAAAAAAATTTCTATTCTTCTCCCAATTTAGAAGATCTGAGACAACAGTGCATATGGTACAGAAATAGTATTAATCCATAAGTTTCTGACACTTTCACCTGTATTTATAAGTTTTACCAACACCAGGCCACTTTACTCATTGTAGTTCAGCACTCAACTCAAATTGCAGCCCACATCTGTTAAACTTTACCCATTTTCTCCAAACAAGTGATCCAAAAGAAATGAATGCCAAAGCCTGGTGGTAATGGTTCTGACACTTCCTCCCTGCGACAACATGAAGCTCAGTTACGTCTGTCAACGAGAAACTAAAGTTACCTTCAGGTATGTTTGCAGGTGATGTCTTCATATTTACTGTCATTTTCTGACAGTGACTGGATTTTAAAATGACATTTTAAATAATAAATATATAAAGTAAAACAAATAGAGCTTTGTGAAGCTATAATTTGTTTACTGTATGTCTCCACTGGAGCTGGTGGAAGAATAATCTGGTGCTTAGGTCCTGTGTGTTTCAGTCATAGCTTCAGTCACTGGAGGGGATTAAAATGAACCGTATCAGACGTTGAAGACAAATAAGCAGTTTTTGGAACTGTAAATCACCCAGAACTATTTCAGCAGAGCCCCAGAATAAAAATATGAACCTGAAATTATGCATAATATGGCCTTTAAGCAACAATTACAGAGTGAGTTATTGTTCCACAGTTGTATATTAGAATAATATACTCCAGGATATGGACAAGTACTTTATGTTGTGTGTACATTTCTTTTGCAGCAACCAGTGGTGCCACTCACAGTGAAGAAAATGGGGGAACAGTTTATGTGATGTCTGAAATGCTGACAGAGACAGAAGCAGTAGAAATAGAAGTTTAGTCAGTAGCAGTTGATTCAGTAGAAAGTTTTTAACAGAACAAATACTCATTAAATACAGATTAAATATCAAAGATAGTGGTGGCAACAAAGGAACTGTAGAAGAAGAAGTAAAAGTAGTAGTTGGAGATGTAGGAATAGCAAGTGTAGCAGCAATATAATTATCACAGTGTGAACAGTATATACACTGGCAAAAAAAAGTTTGAAGACACCAAGACATTATTGGATATTTACACTAACAGTGTTTGTCTTGACAGACAGCTGCCTTATAGCTCCATAACTGGCTGCATCATTGAATAAAACCCGAGCGGATCCAGAGTACACAAACACTGTACCAGACTCTGGTCAGATGGTCTCATGGGCAGAAAAGAATAAAACCCTACTAATTCTGGCAAATCAGAAGAAAAGGTTTCAGTGAGCCACGATGCATAAACAGTGGACTTTAGATGAGTGAAGCGAAGTGTTGTGGACTAATGGGTCCAAGGTTAATGTGTCTGGATCCAAGTGAAGAACAAACAGAACAGAGCTCAGACCATCAGTGAAGCATGGAGGTGGAAACGTGATGATCTGGCAGTGGGAGAATGGGCGATCTGCAAGTCATCCTCCTCTTATCAGTGTGTACTGAATTAACTACTGAAGCACAGAACTTCAATTGTACTTGAGTATCTCAGGCCTGCTGAGCTTCAGCAGGGTCAGCAGCAGCTTGATGTTACTGAGGTAAACTGTAGAGTAGACTGGACTTTTCTTTGTAGAATTTCCAAAATCTCTGCCTTAGTTTCCTGCTGCCTGCAGTCATGTGAATTCAGTATAATTGAGATCCTGCAGGACAACAAACAAGTTCTTCTTTCATTGGTCTTTGTGTTTGTTTTTCCTTCATCTTGGAAGTTGTTTCTATGCTGACAAGGCCTGGGATTGGGGCATGTGTGTTAGTCAGACTCCATTCCCTTTTAAAGCTCTTATTAGTCTGAGCTGCCTGTGGCTGACGCTGCAGACTGATGGGAAGGAAATGAAAGGGTCGGACGCGCCACTGAGATTCGGCCCTTTGCATTAAACATCATATGTGACTTTGGTGTTGGTGTTAAACTTGGAGCAGTTTGTCCCCAGAGGATGATCAGCGATCGGGTGGCGACTTTCATTGACGCTTCTCCATAAATTAACATGGTATCACATACATGTTAATGAGCCTGGTGTTGAGCCTCAGAAGTTGGGATGAAAGAACCCGATGTGCAGATCTGAGTGCCGATGAATTCATGTGACTTGGAAGCATTTCAGTGGAAATATTTCAATAAAAACTGTCCAAGATCTGATGCAGCCCAGCTTTCCTGTCACATCATATGGCTGCTTGATGTGTCATCTTGTCTGTTAATTAATCAGCTTCTGTTTGGTGCTGAAGCAGGATGCAAGTCAGAGGTCTTCTAAAAATAATGCAATTATCAGCTACCTGACAGGTTGGTGCTGTTTGTGTAAAAGCACCTGTCCTGAAATCTCTGATGTTTAAGTGAGCACATCTCTGTGAACCTTTGCTAAGAATAATAGAGTGGAAACAAGTTTTAAACCAGAAGTCTGGTCATTTTCTGCATATTTATTATTGTCAGTAATTAATAAACACAGTAAATCCAGAAGCAGGCTTAGCTACAAACTTTCTCTGTTTTCCAAAAACTATTAAATTTCTTATTTGTTACGTCATTAGGAAACATAGTCGACTCTTGTTTGTCCGAGCATCTTGACTCGTTTTGTAAATCAGACACTTCTGGAACAGTTACAAGTTGAACGGATCAAAACTTACTGGACAGCCACACATCACAGCAATCAGTAAAACATCTGTTTGTAGAGGTCAAATGTATGATTTAGCAAAGGAGCAAAGAAAAATAAAGAAAAATAAACCCAGATTTTTATTGTGCATCTTAAGAACCATTTGGTATTAACAACATGTCACGGGGTTCCACACTTTTCTGTCAAGTTACATTTTTGGGCAAGTTCTTGTCCATAACTGCAAGATCAGGGGTTGCATCCCTGCCTGCTGCCAGGGAGGGTTCAAGCAGTTATATAAACACTGCTTCACTTACTTTTTCCACCATCGCTCTGTTTTTAAAAGCAAAACTGTTTGTCTTTTATCATCTTATGTTTGTGTTTATCACATTTCAGCACCAATTCATGCAGAGAACCAGGAAACTGCAAACAGCTGTCCTTATTCTGTCTCTGAAGCTTCACACCTTCCGTTTGATAAATAGTTTCTCTGGCTTGAATGACTTTAAATGATGTGATTCTGTTTGCAGTTTATTATTATTCTAAATGGCCTCAACGTCATCCTGATAACAGTTCTTTCTGCCACGCAGAGTTTATGTCAAGGTGAAATGAAACGTGTTTTAGCTTGTTTACCTAAAAAGTCTGCGATTTCACACCATCCCTGGAAATGTGTGTGGGAGTCGAACTGTGGGTGCATGTGGTTACAGTTTTGCTGTGTGTTTGACACACAGGCTGAACCATCTTTATGTTAATTGACAACATATCTGACCTGTGAATACCCCCATCAGCTCCCTGAAAGTCAGTGGAGATCCGACTTGACATTTATATCATCATTAAAATTCCAGGATTAACGGAGCAGCTCAGCTTTGTTGGGACAGTTTGAAAGAGCTGTTTTCTCTGCTGTAATGACGCTCGTTAAGACTCCTCACTCATTTATTCATCATATTTATTGTGGTTTTAGGCTTTCTAGTGCATTAATGACGCCCACCATTTATCTACTGCTGTCATGGTAACGGCTCGGCATCCAACCCAGTTGTGCAGGACTGTTTTTGTTTCCTCTCATCCCACATCACACATTGTAATTGTTGGATATAAATCTGAGCTGTAATGGCCTTGTCACATTGGCTCTTATTAGTGTTTGCAAGTACTAGCAACAGTTAGTGATGCTTCATGTCTAAGGAGGCAATTAGTCAGCTCTAATTGGACAGAAATCCGCCGCAGCGCTACTGTAGCTGTGCTGTCTCTACGTTAACCTGCAGCTCATTTCAATGCACCAACATATCGCTGAAGTGGAGTAGGGAACTACAGCAGCAAGCCTGAACCCACCTGAACTCACTGTAGCACCTTCTCAGGCTGACATGATGTAGCACGGCACTGTAAAACGTGTTGTCGTGTTTTTCTGTTGTTGCTTTGTCGAGCTGTCAGTGCAACACTTAATCCAGTCGGTGACTCCTGGTCTTTCTGGACTGTGGCCCCTTAAAATGAGGCAGTCTCTCCCTGTGGCCATGACAAGTGAATATTGATTTTCTTTTCTTCTCTTATTTCTTTGTCTTAAGGGTTTTCAGAAGCAGAAGTAGGTGGCAGCGTACAGTTAATTCATAATATATGGATATTTAGTTGTGTCTAACCATGTAGTAGCATTTGTCATGACCTCCTGTCAGCTTAGAAACTGCTGATCCAGACTGGTTAGTCTGGTTAGTAGAGTTTGATAAGCAGCTCAAAACAGTGTCGTCAAACAATAAACACAAAATAAAAATACACAACAGGAGACTATTGCTTACATCCAAACAGTAACATAAACTCCACAGGTAAACAAGCCTGGCACTGCCACCACATTTCAATCAATGAATGTCTTCCAGTGAAGGTAGTAGGCTAAGACGGAACATTTAAAATGTCTGACTGTTTTGCAGCTGACATATTTTCAACACTTCTCTGCAGCAGCAGACCCTCATTAACAGTGATGACGATTGGGGATGACATACCTGAGCTCCAGCAGGTGGTGGAGGTGGAATCTAGTATTTTCAGCAACCGACACAATAAACTGGGTCAGAGCTTCTGTTATTGAACAGCCTGCAGGTTGCCTCTGGACATTTTCTCTCTCTTCTCCAGTGTTTGATGCAGTGGTGTTTGTTTCTGCTGCTGCTGACATTAGCAAACTCTAGAACTGTGTCATGCTAACACTTATTTTAAAATATCTCCACACCGCTGACATTTCTCCACCTTCACCAACCTGTTAACCCAACACGAGATTAATGTTCTGCAGTAAAGTGGTATCAAGTGCAGTATCAGAGAAGTTTCCATGTACAAGGCTTGATAAGCATATGTGAGTAAAATTGTCACTTTATGTATTGATTTGCCAATTTTACTTTACTTGTTAGACGACATTTAGGCAGCACAGGCGTGCACATGCAGCTGAAATATGACTTAAGAAGACTCAAAGCTTCCTTTTTACATATAATATTTAAATATTAAACATAATTGAAACTAGAATCTTAAATAAATCAGAGCAGAATTTCCCACAGGTTCTGAGTGTGATTGTAACTGCAGATGTGTGAACATGTGACTAAAATGAGACAAATATTTTAAGGAAGGTATTTTAATGTTCACAGGTGAACAGTCACATTCTCACATTAATATTATTAGTATTATTAGCACTACTAGCAAAGCTCAGCAGAGTACAAGCAGATTCAGACTCTGGCAGCTGCAGGACAAGTCGCTGGACACGTGGAGTCAGGTGGACAGTCTGCGTCAAGCGTCTGCATGTTTATCTGACAGTGTGGACACTGACAACAAAAGAGACATTTTTATTTATTAGCACCAACAGAACTCCAGAATATTACTACACAGACATTTTATATATTTATATTGTTTTTGCTATTGATTGTAAAACTCTTAACGACTGATTTTTTTTCCTCAACAAGGCATCATGGGTCAACGTGTGTGAGCGTGACTGTCCATAAGAGCGTGTTGTTTAACTGTAGCATGTCTCAGTGTGTGTGTGGGTACGTGAGTGTGTTTTGGCGTGTGGGCTTTCTCGTTGCCAGCAGTTGCCAGGGCAACGGCGGTGTCCAAGGCTACTTCTATTGTGCTGCCCACATCTCTGTACTCTGTGTCTGTGTGTGTGTGTGTGTGTGTGTGTGTGTGTGTGTGTGTGTGTGTGTGTGTGTGTGTGTGTGTGTGTGTGGTTCTCATTACATTACATGCTATAGTTTTCCTTCTATCTTAATTTGCCAACAAGCTCTAAACCTAAACAACCATATGCAGTCAGGTGCAAAACATTTGGACAGTGACAGATTTTTCATCACCATAATAGATCTGAAATGAAAAATGAAAGTTAAGTAGAAATTATACTGTATTGTTTGAAAAATATAGGAACCAAAGCCATTTTTATACATAGCACATCACTTTTAGAGGCACTGCTTAGGTGTTAGACTGGGCTATTGATCAACTGTTTCCTGAAACAAAGAGCACACTGCTGAGCTCAGACACAGAGAAAGGCACAGAAGATCACAGAAAGCAGCTGAGGTGGACGACAAAAAAATTCTTTCCCCGGTCGCATATCTGTGTAAAAGTCAATCTATCGAAAACCAGCAGTCAGCAGTGTACTAGGGCGAAGCTGCTGACTGCTGGCACCATTGGTAGCGTACTGAATGGCATCCATATACACTGAGTACCATTTACAATGGCCTTTATAAACAGGTGAAAGTAAAACAGCGATGGGCGGGTGAAAGGTGATGAATTATGACCTCTTTGACTTTCGATAACAATCCTGAGAAGAGTAAATAAACAGGGTTTACCCCAGATCGCCATTGTGACTTATTTATGCGTTTACTGGGAACTTAGTGTGGGTTTCAGTCTGAGCCTTTGGGTGAACTTGATTTTAAAAACAAGGCACGATTGCTCTGTGTAATAATCTCCCTTTTCATTCAGCCGTTTGTTACTGCTGAGAGCCTTATGCTGGTGAGCGTCTGCAGCCTGATTACATGTTTACACGTATATATATGGCTGTGATATCTGAGTTTGGGAAATCAGGTTTCTCTAGTTCTAATCCCTGACTCAGATTACATCAATCAAGTTTCTCTAGTTCTAATCCCGCACTCAGATTACAGAAATCAGGTTTCCCTTTTACACGACAGTTGAGAGCCAGCCTACTGTAATCTGGTTACTTGAGTACGTTTCTAAGGCAAACACCTGGACTCATATATGTCTCTGAACACAGCTGCAGAAAAAGTCTGGGATGCACAAGCATTCTTTAAACACGTCCTTGTTGTTTAACTCCCAACAGGGTAAGAATGATGAAAATGATATCACTGCTATGCACCACCCAGTGAGTGTAGGAGCGTATTAGTCGCACTGGACCTGTGTCGTCATGGTAACAGCCATGAATACCTGGTTCAGGTTGTCTTTTGTAGTGATGATTTAGCCAGGGGGGGTAATGTCCTTCTAAACCTTGAACGTGTACAGTTTCAAAGGAAGCATGACATTTTATCATTTTTAGCACAAAGCATGAAAATCACCCAAATCAGAGACATGTTATGTGACAGGGGCGTTTGAGTCTCCGTCAGCTGGTTCAGCAGATGCTTTTTTCTGTCTGCTCAGTGCTCAAGTGTTGTAATTGTCAGTAGTGGCAATGTTCAGCTCCACTTATCTTCTTGAATGGACTTTTTTCTTATCACGTTTCCCTGTTGCAGCTGCACAGTGTCTCCACAGGGATCGATACGTTGTCATCTGTTCTCTGAAAGCTGCTGGATTTGTGGTTCCATTCTGTGAGTCCACAGTCCTTTTCACAATTGTCAAAGTTGAATCAAACATTGTTGGCTTTCTGTGTAAAACGGTAGAGGAGCTCTTTGCTCTTTCATTCTGACCTGAGCTCACTTCACTGGTGTCACTTTTTACATTTAATTTAAAGTGTTTTTCTAAAAATCACATTCTCCTCTGAAAACTAAGTCTAATTTCTCGACAGCTTTTCATAAAACTCCATGTTTTGGGAAAATCCAGTAGAAAGACCTGAAAGAAGCTGCAGCACGAAGACTCAGTGGGCTAGTGTTTGTGTGTACAGCTGTGCTGGGCAGTAATTAAACCCACAGAGAAATCATCAGCGAAGAAGTTGCCAGGGCCTCCTCTTCCTCCTCTCCCCTCTTTCTTCATCTTCACTCTTGTCTTCTGAACCGCCTCTTCTTCCTTTGTTCCTCTATTTCTTCTCCTTCCTCATAGCTTCCGTGCTAATTTTCACCTTCCTTGATGTCTTGCTTTTCGATCCCATTCCTCTGTTTTCCCTAAACTCCATGAGATCCAGTGTGAGCAGCAGCAGCAGGTCCAGTTTCTGTGTTAAGGTGCAGCACTGAGTGTAGGTCACCTGTGTTTTAGAAGTGTGTAGAGCCCAGTTCACAATCACAAACGGGAAAACAGAAAAATTTGGTTCTGTTTACTGGACAGCTTTATTGTTTAAAAACTAAATATTCTGGAGGACTTCCTCTAAAAATCCAGCTCACATTGATGTAAATATTATTTTGCTGCATCAATAAAGATCTATAATGTATATTTGTGTCCTCATATAATGAGGATAAACTTATCCTTCATTTATTTACTCACAAATATACTCAAAATCTGTTTGTGTTGCTACTGTAGGTATATTTTTATGAAGCATATAAAGAATGTGATTCGGTGTTCCCCCAGTGTACATCATAAGCGTACGTACAAGACAAAAACAAACTAGAAGCAAACGCACAAAATGTACAAAAAAGGCAAATGAAAAATTACAAAACTATTTATTAGATGTAACAGTTATTAAAGAGCACCATTAGAATTTTATGAATGTGGACAAAACCACATATGTTTTAGTGATGTAAGTTTTGATTTGCAGAGTTTTTGTAGTTTTATTTAATGGGGGCTGTAGTTTTTGTAGTTTTACATGCTAAAACCAAGAATTTATGAAAAAAAACAAAACACAAAGAGTGATAAAGGTGAATGAAGGAGGAATTGCATGAAGTAGATGATACTGTTTGGAGGCTGTTGACGATATTTATTCCTTTTCCTTTTTTTCCTGTGTGCATCATTTTCACTGTGGTATCGCTCATTAATCAGCGAGATGCATTAATATGTTTTATGTTATCA
This sequence comes from Helostoma temminkii, assembly GCA_900302695.1. Taxonomy (NCBI): domain Eukaryota; kingdom Metazoa; phylum Chordata; class Actinopteri; order Anabantiformes; family Helostomatidae; genus Helostoma; species Helostoma temminkii. The sequence goes on along the minus strand of OMLM01020398.1, from coordinate 73,904 downwards.
GCCTTTGATTTTCTACTATACAGTGATAGTATCAGTGTGGTAGTGGAGTCTTTTTCCGCCGGTGTCAATGACTTCCTGCTGAACCACAGTGTCATCATCACTTTTCACATTTTATCCCCAGGACGGTTTCCAAACCACTGTGTGTTCTTTCCTTTTTATTTTTGATATTCAGTTTCACAGTTCTGATCTCTGATATTCTAATCAACCCAGCTGGCAGTTTTCACACCAAATTCTCACCACCTGCGGCTCAACCGCGGCCAAAAAAAAGATGCAAATGTAGAAAACTGCATCCTTAAAATCCTGGATAATTTCATTAAAATGGAAAACAAGTTCTGTGAGTGTTCTTCAGAGTCCAGAGTCTCCAGAGGAGATTAGACTGTGATGTTCAAACAGGAGGCGTGGCTCTGCAGTGGCAAATCCTGACATGCTTTCATCCTTCATGAGGTCAGAACCAGCACCGAGCTCTTTGATCAGGACATCAGACGCCATCAGCTCGCTGCTGATGGATTCCCACTGAAGACTGTTTGTGAAATCCAGGATACAGTACAAAAACGAATACGTCACAGATTTCTGGAAGATTTGGTTTTCTGTCAGAAGGTCCAATAACATGTTGGTTTCACGCAGCAGATTTGAAGTCTGGTTTCTCAAACTGATATGGGTTGTAGACATCAACTGTACCATACATTCTAACTAAACCAAAGGTGTAATGATGAAACTGTCAGCCTTAACCCTGAAACAATCTTGTTTCATATGTTCTGGCTTTAAGGTGTGTCTAACAGAGCATTAGTCAGGTGTCCATATGAATGTTCTGTCATTAAAAGATGTAACAGAAGGGGCAGTGGTAGAACACCAGCAGGCATTTCTTCTATTTTTAAATCAAAAAGCTTGATAGAAGCTTGTGAAACTGCTGTTTTCGGTGAAATCTTTATGTGACACCTTTATAGCATTAAATAGTCCAAATGTATGTTATGATTCATCCAAACCCAAAGGGTGATGTTTAGTTTTCTTGAAGCCATTTCACCTATAATCCTGAAGGCTTTATCAGTTCAGGCCGGCTGGCTGGAGAAACAGGCCTATAAACTGTGTAGAGTCATTAAGCCGTTAACACCTTGATGGTCACCTGGGGCTTGTTGATCCACCTGGCTTTCATTTGTGCTTCAAACACATAAAGGAAGGACTCAAAGCTTACGGCTGTTTAAACAGAGCTTTTGTCAAATCCAGAGAAAAGATGAGGTAGGAGCTCTTCCACAATAGACAGGAAGGAACAGAGCAAACAGAATAATATTGTCGTTCCATATGTTGAGGGAATGTTGGAAGAGCTCAGGAGGATTCTCAGCAAACACAACAGCACACTGAGAGAGAAACTGGTCCAACCCAAGGACAAGACACCCAGACACAAACAGAGCAATAAAGCTGTGAAGATTGGCACAGAGGAGACAGAGGACAGGAGTCAGCTGTCCATCTGCACCTAAAAGACCAGGGCCACTGCTTTGGAGACAGCAATGTCCACATTCTGGACAGAGAAGACAGGTGGTATGGATGGAGTATCAGGAAAGCTCTTCATTTCTAGGTGGAATGAATCTCTCTCAGCAGAAGACATGGCCTTACCCGTTTTCCAGCAGGCATGGCCTGAGGTGTTGTGACTGTGGCACATATTTAATCCGTCTTAGAAGTAGAAGAAGAATTTCTAGATTTTATTATCTGTGGATATTTCTGCTTTCTACCAGGAGGATATTTACTTAAATTAACAAAAAACACATTGTTGTTATTGTTAAAAACACATTAATCTTCATAATTAATTGGTTTGTATGTTTGACATGCAGTGAAGAAACAGTCTCTCCTTCTGCAGCAGTGGAGATGTGCTAGGAGAGGAAACCAGCACCAGGAGCATTCAGTCAACCAGATACACACATACCGGGGGAACGGTTATCTGCAACAACTTTCATTCGTTTTTTCTGAAATCCCCTTCTGTGAGGCTGATATACACTTTTAGGGAATTTTCTTCAGCCCCATAACATTGGTCAAGTTTGCAGGAACCTAATTGTCTTCAAAACAACATGTTTACATTAATAACCTTTAATCAAATGCACTGTATGTCTAGATCAAGACATCGAAGTCCTGTGCTTTCGACCGTCACTTTTAGCTTTTCAGCTTTTATATTTGGCAAAATGCCCAAATAAAAAAAAAAGTCATTCTAATTGTCTGCCATCATCCCATTTAGTGTACGACTGTGAACATCACAGATCATCTTCAACTGATCACTCTGTTGATGTTGATGATCACTGTGCCGTATCACATCATTTCAGTGATGCGTGTGGAACATTGTTGTTAGTCTGATGGTTGCTATGACCCTACGCTGAGACTGTGGCTGCTGGTTGAAGCTAAATCGCAGCTTGTTTCCCACTGGGAGCAGAGCCTGCTTCCGCTCTGTGCTTCGATGATTGCCTTAAACAAGGTCTTAAACTAGGCTGCAGATCTCCTAATGAAGCTCCCAGGAGACTCCTTCTGATACAGAGTGGACTCCTTCTTTACCATCTACAAGCGCCCTCCTTGTTTTTCTGAAAAGTGTGGCCCAACTGATCGGTGGGCTAACTGCCCGACTCCCCTTTGGGCACTGGGGTTGACAGTTGGAGCCTATTTGCCATTTATGAATTCACAGCTCTGCCTTGTAGGCGCACAGCGGCTGGCCTGTAAAGAGCCTCTCTGAATAAATAAGCTGTCACTCCTGGGAGGAACAGAAGCAAGTGCTCAGATGGAAGCAGTTTTCTAACTTGTGACAGGTCATGAAAGGAAACATGCCTCATGCGCTTGTGTTCTTTTGAGGAAAAAGAGGCGAGTCACACTGAGTGCGGAGAAAATAATCCAACCTCCCATGTGGTGAATGTACAGCTCTTAGCCAGGGGAGTTAAGTTGCTCTTTGGTGAATCCTCTCAATCATTTCCTAAATTTCCCAGAATGCCTTTCATTTGACCCAAGTGCAGTGTGAAATTTTTCTTTTTAGTGTCTATTTAATGTGCTGCTAGAAAGAACCATAACCACAGCTCAGAGATTTCCCAGCTGAGAAAAAGTGAGGCCCACTTTTATTGCAACCACAACCCGACCTGTAGTTGCATCGCATTTCCTGCTCCTGTGGGTGTAGAAGCTGCTCTATTTATCCTCTGATGGATTTCTGCCAGCTGGGTTGAACATTGGAACAAAATGGCAGCCCTGCACACAAAGTCTTTGCTCTTTGATTCTGAGGATCTGACAGAAAGCGTGACACTTACTGTTAATATTTTAGATCACTGACATGATTTTTTCAGTTTTTAAGATCCACTGAAGCTGCAGAAAATACCTGGATGGAACAATATGCACCACTTATCCACAGTAAGAACAAACATGTGCCAAACGACTGCATGGAGCCAGAAAGAAAAAATAAATCCTTGTTAGTCGACTCCGACAGTTCAGAGGGTTTGTGAACATTTGTCCTTAAAGTGGTGAGTCATCCCTGTTTGATGGAAACATCAGAGCAGTAGTTGGAGGGAGGAATCTGACAGAGACAGATGGACTGAAGGGGAGGGGCTCTTCAGTCAGACCTTTAAACAGACATTAAGTTCCTCTCTGGAGGGAATCACCATCACCACATCACCTGATTTTAGCAGAGCGAGGACTTTTCTCTGTCTGACAGGAAGATGTGTTCTGCTACAGTTGTAAACAGTGAAGTCTCGTGATGCATTTTCAGTGTGTGATTTCATGTAGCATTCTGATTGGCTGAAGGGCTGGTTGTAGCAATGGTCGCATTGGTAGAAATTTCCAATACTGTCAGAATTTCAACCCAGACGATATTTGATCCTAAAATTGACTCTGAACAATTTTGGAGGCACAACCAAAGATTATTGGTGTGGTCATTAAACTGACAGGCAGCCTTCTAACAGAGCTGTATCAGAGCTGATACAGGAAGAGAACATGAATAAACTGCCTCTGTGGTGGAGGGTTGAGGCGTATTGTGTGTTTCCCATCACTGCAGACAGTGGCATTTTAAAAATGCTTTCACATTATAGCGTCATTTGATTAAGTTTTACTGAAAGAATCCCTAAAAGTCTGAAGAACATTTGGTTAATTATCTGTGACACGAACCGTTCAAACTGTTTGTGAATGGCTTCTGTTAACAGTGTGAGTAGTTTCTTGTTTGTGGTAGAGAACATTTAATCGTGGCGCACGTGTCCTTGGCATCGGTTGTTCTTTAAAAGCAAATGATTTTATAATGTTACAAAAGACAGACGTGTATTTGCATCCAGTTTCCTGAAGTCAACGTTGTCTCCTTTTGACTGGAATCTATAGCTATAGTTTCTAACTATAACCAGACTGCCGGAATATCAAGACAAAGGACATGAGTCACTTTTGACAGTCGTGTATTTTTTTTGAAAATGAAACACATTTAGGACTCAAGCTGAAATAGTAACAACACATCTTGTTTTTTCTTTAAGAGTAGTTTTTAGCTTTTATACTAACTTGTTTCCATTGCAGAAGCCTAAAGTGCAGCTTTGCCTGCTGTTTGTGTCCTGATATCAAGCTGGTTTCCTGTTATGCATGCAGTTGGTATTTCTATTCCACACCCATGCTAATGGATGTTAATATGTGCACTCAGCAATTTGACCTCTCGCTTATAAATAATCCATAGCTCATAGCTAAATGCTCAGCTAATGAGGTCAAACATTCCCAAGTCTTTCTGCACACCGGGCTGTCAGAAATGGATTGCAGTTATCAAGTTACTAACATTTAAGTGTTAATTATGAATTAGCACATCAGTGACACATTAAAACAGGCTGTGGTGAGTCCTAAACCTGCAGTTATAAACCTGCTTTTTTTACCTTCTGCAAAAACATGTTTGGCTTTTTTCATGCAGGTTTAGTTTACTTTTTAATAATGTCCAGGATGCTGACAACTAACTCATACATTAGTGGAAGAAACAGACATAATGAGACTCTGTGGAGACACATGGAGCCTGGGACGTTTTGGTTTCAATCTGACTAAAAAGGGAAAACTACAGAAAAGCAGCTTTGAGTCAGCTGACAGGCAGTCTGAAATCTGAGGATGTCTCTACCGTAAACGTCCAGACTTCCATCCAGGAGGCTGGTGCTGTTGTGTTAACAACAGAGGCTGCTCAGTCAGCCAGCTGGTGCTGCACAGATGCCAAGCAGCTATCGATCAGCAGAGTTAATTGTTCTGGCTATCTGATGTTCCTGAACCTGCACCGTAAGGGCACTTACATGCCCTTGGAGATAATGGCAGAGATCAAAATCAACGCTCTCCTCCACCAACACACTCATGTGTACTGCTATTAAAAGGTTGACAGCACCATGTTGACCAGGAAATGTCACTCACCCCACCCACTGAGCAGCTCTGACTAGATAACACAGAGGTGCACATATCAAAGGTCAGCAGAGGGGGAGGAGAAGGTGCTGCTGCTCTTCCTCAGGTTCATTATTCTCAGTGTGATAGTATTAATAATATTGATTTCATGTCTGTGCCACCTGTCAATCACTCTCAGTCAGTAATTGATCGCTCTTCTCTTAATTTCCTCATGCAGTCGACTGTACGCATATAGAGGTGGCGTGGATGATCAGAATATTAATGATGGTACATTTTACTGCAGTCGTATTTCTTAAACTGAGGCTTTATCGTCGCCTCTTTTAGTGACTTCTGTCAGTGCATGAAATTCAGCACAGATGAATCCTATTGGTCTGGTGTGGTTAACAGCTTTACTTCACAAGTGGCAGGCAAACAGCTAATAAATCACATTATTTATGAAGCTTTATGAAGAAAGTCCATGTAAAAGTGCAGTTAGAATGAATGAAGTCTTCCGTCATTCAGCGTAGTGTCTACAGCTGAGCTCAGCTCAGCGTCCTGTCTCCTACATTTTTAATGAATTTATTAATGAAGCACCACATTTGTTAACAGAAACTATGAGAAAGTACTTGACAGTTCATATCACTCCTCTGTGGCTGTTGTATCTGAAGTCACAATTACAGTTTTCAGAGTCATTTATACTTGTCACATGTTCCAATACTTATATACATATACTGCAATTTTGTAAATCAGCCATCTTATGATCTGAAACTCAAATGTCTTCAGTGAACAGCAGACACATTAGCCTCGTTGTTCCTGGACTTTTGGAGCGAGCTGAGTTCAGACATCATCTTTGATGCTCTTATTTTTGATTTTGCACCACCAGCAGCTCATGTCAGAGTTTGTCTATGTCTGTCTCAGTTGTACTTTTAAATCATGGTGATATGTAGCATATTAACACGTAACAGTTGAATCATTTCGACATATCAACAGTTAAAAACATTTTAAATCTGAAACTATGCAGACTGAGTAAACACTGTTATTTTACATTGTAGTTCCTCAAGAGTTTGAATTCTTTTAAATCTTTTCTCTGTTGTTGTGCAGCAAAAAGAAAGAAGCACGTCATGTTAATTATTAATGAGCTTCATTATTCACTGAATAAATCAGCACGTTGTAAAGTCATGAGGATAAATCTTTCAGCAGCATGTCAGAACCTACTGTATATGTGTTCATATCAGCCTCCACACTCGGCCTGAGGCTCTTCTCTGGAAGTCGTGCAGTGTAAAATCTCTCGTCACTCCGAGCACACCAGGAATTCTGGAGCTCTGTTGGATTTTTGTGATTGTGTCATGAACGTTGTGTGTTTGTTGGATGAGGAGCAACATGAGGAGGTGCTGCCAGGTGGATAGCATCAGACCTCCAGCTATCAGTGATTTATCTCACTCCCAAGCTGCCCTTTGACCCCACTGCCTCTCCGTTACCTTCAGTCTCTTTATGGGCGAGTCTCCTCCCTCCTGATCTTCAGGGGCTGTTTGCTGACTGAACAGTGGCTTTGTGGCCGCTACCCAACACACCGACAATGATGGCAAATTCATTCTTGTTTGTTTCTGTCCCACTAACTTACATTGTGTAAGCTGTAAACACACATAGTCAATAATTGAGGAAGGCACCGTGGCAAACAGCTTTTCCTCTGTTTTCTTTAAACTTCCTTCAGGTCAGGTAGTAAACTGATCAGCTCTCACCCTGCTGAACTGTATGAGGTTCAACTGTATGCATGAGGTTGGGTCTGTCTTAACTTTGCTGTCACCATCCTGGGTTCTGTAGTGCTGTGAACGGGTTACCTGGCTGCACAGCTATCACCTTCACTTGGGAAAACTGGTTACTGGAAATCTGCATATACATGCAGCAGATGAATAATCCCATTTCTCCTCCACCTTGGGATTATTTGGAAGGGTGGTTCTCAGATTTTAACTGTAAAGACAGGCCTCCTGCCTTTTTTTGTGATGTGTGGGGGAGCTGTCTGGGACATAGACAGACACACAACACAAACTGTCTGGATTAAAGAGTTACACACTGAAAATAGACGACTGCAGGGCACTTTGTGTTGGTTTTAGTTTTAGTTGGCCTTTAGCCAATTTGATTTACAAATGAGGCACCATCACACTCTGTATTACACTGTACTAAACAATTAATTTCAGGTGATTACACACTAATGGCAACATATTTATGAATACTATATCAATTTCTGCTAATAGATCCCTCTAAATCTGCACTTTTAAATAATAAAGTCTGACCATTTATCAAATATACCTTGTTATCGGGTAAAACAATCACACAGTGTTATACCAGCGTGATCTATACCAGTGAGTAAGTGTTTGTGACCAAGAACTTTTATGATTTTGAAACACCTTATCAGTTTGAGAATCAGAAGCTGTTTCATTAGCTAAGAATTCAAACATTCACGCCTTGTGTGTTTGTATGGATCCAGCCAGGGCACTGAAAACATGTCAGTCTTTGATTTTCTCTTCATTTAAAAGCCAAATCTTGTTGCCTTCAGATTTAACCTCAGTAATGAAAGCGCAGATTGAAAATGTTTGTTCATAGATCATTTCTAAAAATGCAGGTGGTTTAAATTCACATGGCTTTCACGCTGGCTCTTTATCTGCTTCAGACTGTAGACCATGTTCTCAGCCAGCACGTTGATTTCATCATGCTGAGCCTGGTTCAGCTTGTCCAGTGTGAAGCGGTCCGGCATCTGACTCCCCAAAACTCAAATCAGACAGTGATGGTGACAGTTGCCAGCAGGGGTCTGACTCAGCAGGGCAACAAAAGTAAGAAACACAGTTTCACCTGGTCGGCTCTTAAATTGTAGGTGTTTTATCCTCTTGGTCAAAACTCTGTAACAGCTGCTCTGATCCAAGAATTACTCATAAAACAGCTGCGCATTTGCACATGGTAACAAAACAGCCAAGGTCAATTTCCAGTCAGCTCAAAATTGACTAAAAATGTTACTCAGAGGTTCACAGTGAGTTTAAAATCGCTGAAATGATCACTTCAACTCCAAACAAGCACACACTTGAACAAAGTGAGGTAGGAAGTGCAGGAGGAAGACCTGTGAAGAAGAGATTGTGTTAATAGCTTCATATGCTCTGTGCTGTGAACACTGCACTAACTCACTGCTAAGATGAATCACCCTCTTCTGGACTGTGTATAGGTTTAAATTAGCTTTTACTAAAACCGCACAGTATAGCTTTAAACAGTTATTGACAACAGGAGCCCGGCCTGACTGGCTGCAGGGCTTTTCTGTGAGTAGATACGTCCGTTGATGAATTCAGGTCATTTTTACCCCAGGATGGAAACTGTTACATTCCAGCTCGGCGTTCACTGAATGTTTTCTAATCAGGTTTTTGGCATTAAAGGGAGATTGATGGATCTATTTTCTCTCTGCATTGCCTGTCTGGGAGGTGCAGAGACTATCTGTCAGTGGTGAACGCTAGCCACTGTACACGCCACTCAATAGGAGGAGAGGAAATGACTGTTCAGCTTCCGAAAGTACACCTCAGAGCAGATGAACTCAGGCAGGTCATTATGTCATCGATCCCTGGAGCATTTAACCAGCAGGCAGAATTCGGTACAGTCCAGACTGTCTCATTGATCACGCCAGCCTGCGGTTACGTAAGGTGACGAATCGAACAGTGAGCACACGGTGACCAGGGCGTCCTCCGGTCTGGAACGATGGACTGACGTTCAGTTCTGCTGTTTCTCTTCTAAATAGTAATCTGCCCGTTTGCTTTCACTGCACTGATGTCAGCCACGATGGCAACGATTTGGATTGGATGTTAGACATATACAGTATCTGAAGAACATGGTGGGAGTATGCTCCGTGTCTTAACCACAAAACAAACAAACCTGCCTCCATATTTTGGGAGTGGAGTTTGACCCAAGATGCCATCAGAAACACCAGATGCTGTTGCCTGTGAATACATGGAGCTTTTACACTTTAAACTGTTTTCTGGTTTGTAATGAGCACTACCATCACCTGAACTCCTTTTGCTGTAACCATTCTTATGTAGAAGGCTCTGGAATAAAAAAGTTGTTTTAAGCTCTGGGCTGGTTAGTAGTTTTGAATTCTGTTGCAGTATTCAGAGCACCCCGGGCTTGTCCATGCATCCAGCCCTGCTTCCCCAGGTGGACCATCCTGGTTCCTGTTTGTGTTGAGCCTTCTGGCAGTCAGTGAGCCTGGACAGGCAGTCACACAACTGGGTTTTGGGTACAAGTTTTGATCAATAAAGGATGGATTTTGCCTCCAGTTTGATACGAATATGAGAGAAACTGATTTTTAGTCTATGTAGACATCTCAGATTTCACAGATACCAAGTCATTTCCCTCTGCTGAGGCTTGGACAGGTTGTTTTCACTGTTTCCTGCTGTTTCACCTTGTGCAATGATCAGTGTGAATGGCAGATTTACCACTGCTGCTGCACGCACACAAAGAGGGGTTGCATTATATATTTAGCTGTACTTTTACCTAATTGATTGGAGAAGACATAAATGGATTATTGGGGTATTTGGTTATATTAGAAAAACATATAACACAGATGTACTTTCTATATGTGTAATTGGCAACACTTGTTGTTCCGAACCTGGAGGGCCGAGAAATAAAGCTGTAGGACTGTGAGGTGATTACTGTGGACCAGATTATCATGTTTTGGTGTGAAATCTTAATCTGAGAACAAGATGTCAGAATAATGTAGTGGTGTGAATTGTTTTGTTGTTGTTCTTTTCTTTGTCTCTATCCACTCATTCCAGCTGATCAAGGCAGATGGCCACCCACCCTGAGCCTGATTCTGTTGGAGTTTTTCCTCTCCACTGTCTCCTAGTGGTTTTCTATAAAAATAAAACTTACATTGTGATTTGGCGCTAAATATAAATACATTAAATTGAACTGAATATTTCCCTCCAACATGTAGTGGAGTAGAAGGCCCTCTTGTTAGAAAAAGAAACAATAAATCCTTATAAATCCCTTTGAAACTCTTTCACTTGTTGTTTCATCAGGTTTCTTGAACAAATCTATTAGTTTTGTTCATCATCACATTTTAATGACATTTCTATTCATATGTCTTAAGTGTGAACATGAAATCAGACCAGACCATCTCATGTAAAATGTCAGTATTTCCTGTATTCCTTTAAAATCATGAGAAAGGTCTGATTCAGATGTGAGCACACAGCACTGCATCATTTCAGTGACATCACACCGTTGGCTAGATGGGGGTCCTGGCACAGGGCATCTGACAGAAATAATTACATAGTTCTCCAGGAAGGAACCTGGCTCAACTTTTCTGTAACAAAATGCATCTGCCACTGCAGAAAATTGCCACAGGGCTCCTATCAAACTTCCTGCAATACTTTTTTTTTTTTTTTTTGCAATATCCACCAGATGAGCACAATATAAACGAAAAATTGATTTTAGAGTCTCTACGAGGCAAAGCTACATGATTAAATAATAACATAGGTTTTTTTAATCTAGTAGCTCAGATTTTCTGACAAATTTGCACTTAATTGTTCCGACACTGTGCGATGTGATGTGAAACATCTAAATTTTACTTGGTGCACATGTTTGTTGTGTATTTTCTCCTGAGACTGCGTTTGCCTATTTGCCTACCAACTGATATCCTTTTGGGATGTCTGGTCTGTCGCTTCTGTAATCCAGTCTTGGAGAGTCTGCACAGTAGATTTCTGATGGTGTTATTGTTAACCACAGTTATTTAAATGGAGGATACAATGTCGATGGAAGAATCCTGTTTCATTGTAGTTTAAGCTCCTGTGCAGTGTTCTGGTCCCGCAGGTCGACAGCAGCTTTCAAAGTAGTGGATATTTCACTGAAACTGGATTTCTTAGATCATGTTTTGGCCCTCTGTAGCAATACTTTTGTGGTCTGTTGCTACTTTCTCTCTTCCATTCCACTCACCCCAACCGGTTGAGGCAGATGGTGGCCTGCCTTGTTCTGCTGGAGGTTTCTTACATTAAAGACAGTTTTACCTCTCCACTGTTTCCTAGTGCTGCCCAAGTGGGATTTGTCGGGTTTTCTATATTATTCCATATAGTTGTATTGTTAATTCTGTAAGATCTTAAACCTTGCAGTGCTCCTGGCTTAAAACATGGTCTGAGAATACCTTTTGTCATTTATTACCACAGTTTTCACTTGTCGTTATATCCAAGCTTCTCAATATAAACCCTCCACACTTAGCTGCTACACTGATGATGTATGAATCAGTGAATGATTTAGGTTGAAGCACCCTCCTGTGAGCCTGAATGTCATCAGACTGAGTGCCATCAGTGTTGAGGCTGCAGTGGGGACGGACCAATGCTGGAAAAGAGCTGCCGCTCAGATCAGTGCTTTTAAAAAGCTTTAATGTCCACACACATGTTTACTCAGTCCTGCATCACTGACTCATCCACAGCTGAATGCAGTCTGCAAAGCTCTGCTTGAAACCAAAACACACCCACAAAAGAAAAGACTATTCTCTAACCAGAAGTTCTCCAGACAACTTTAAGCAGCAGTTTGACTCAGTTATCTCCAACAGATTCATTATTTTGCCTTATTTTATCTAAAAATGAGCTGATGTTGAAGCTTGTTGATTGATTTGTCCTGATGATGACTCCAATCAGACTTTCTCTGCGCATGGCGATGACATTTGGCCGAGTAGTAATGAGCAGAGCCAACGGAGCAGCGTCATTCAGTGGGACAGCACTGCTCACAGCAGCCCAGTCTTAATGTCCCTCTAATCTTCCTCTGTCACCTTGGCTTCCAGCTCTAATCACTGCACTACGAGGAAGCCAGCGTTTAAATGAAGCAGCTTACTGGGTGATTAGGAAAAGGTAAATTATTCATTACAGAATGTTTAATCATAGACGAGCCTTTAGTGGAGGAACAGGGAATTCATGGCCCACTCTCCCAGAGCGAGACCACACCCTTCCCTCTGTCACTGAAGAACCTGAGAGATGAAAGCAGCCACACAGAGGTTACAGAGCTGTGGCAAATCCACAGGTAATGAACTGCAGACCTGAAAACAGCTCGTTAGCAACTAGTCCTCCTCACATCAGGATTTTCTGATAATGATGCAAAGCCAGACTAACTTACATGTTCAACTTTTTCTCTTGAAAACTTCCTCTGATACTCGACTAATCCCAGCAGCTCACCACAGGGAATTTTTACATCAGTGTCTTCAATTTGTAGCCAGACCCCTGCAGGTGGTAGTCACTTGCTATGCAGGCAAGAGTTTTGGGAGATTTCAGAGGACGATTTCTTTTTAGAGGCTGTTTTTGCGACCTGACGCTGTTTTCCCCAAAAGGTCAGTGAAGTGTGAAAGGTGCTGTCAGACTTGGGTGGGGTCCAGGCAAAACTCTGATTCATCTAAAACTCTGGTGGAGTCTAAACCAGGTGTAAAATGTAAAGGCTTTCTAAAAGTCATTGTGATTGGTTAAATGTCCTCTGACAATGACACTGTATTTGGTTAGTTCTTGGTTGAAAGTGAAGGATGTTGTTCAGTTCAGGTGTGTTTTGACTGCAGTGGCATCAGTCAGGCAAGTTTGTTTTATACCTTTATGGATCTGGGGACAGCGAGACCATATTCATACCTCTTTAGAGCCCACATCCTAACAGGAGTGTAAGGTCTAGATGAGGCTTCAGGTGTTGGGAAGTGTTTATGTTAATAATACAACTGTTCTTAACTTACATCAGAGATGTGTCCATAAATCAAGATTAGTGGTTCATCCCCCGATCAAAATAAAGTCTGACTTTAGTCACATATGCACTTCAGAATTTCTCTGGATTTGACACACAGTTGCACTTTCACTCACTCGTATATACTGTGTTTGAACTTTGCTCTCACGTCAGGGGAATAAAAATCACACATGTAAACTCCAGAGACAGTCAGGAGTCCAGTGCACGTGTGAAAGCAGCTCTTTACTCCTCCAAACTGTGCTTGTACCATCAGACTCATTTTCAGGTAACTTCAGTCTGAATCATTGTTTAATACAAAGTTTCTCCATGTAGGAACTTTCAACAAAGCGTGAATGAAGCTCACTTATATTTAAATGTATTCAAATGTTTCCGAACACTTTTCCTGTCAAAGTAGATCTGCTTTGAATGAAATGCAATTAAATAAAGCTTATAGGGAGTTTTGATCCATGCATGTAGCCTCATAGTATCAATGAGTAGAAATGGCACTGTTAGACTATTAGACAGATTGTCACCGTGTGATCAAAGTGATGGCTAAAGGTTTAAGCTGTAAAATAAATTCCCTGTCACGTTTAGGTAGCAGTAGAATTCTACTGGTGTGGGTTCGTCTTTACTTCTCAAGGAGCATAAATTGTGAAACTGTCTAAATACCTGTGATCTTGACTTGTCCAGTCAGTGCACAGAAAGGACCATCCCAAACAAAACCGCTGCAGTTTGTGTGAGTAGTTTTTTACATGTATTTGCCGCTTTGAGCTTTCTGAGCAGCATCAGCTGCTGTATGGACTGTTTGCCTCTCAGGCTACATGCAGGCTGCCAGAGCCTCTGACTCGTAGCAGTAAAGATGTATATACAGCATTACCTGCTGAGTTTAAAAGCTTATTTGTCATCCTAGAAAAAGTAGTTTCCCGACATGCACTGATTAGCTGTTTCTAGCATTTTCAACTGGATGTCATTGTCTTTGTTAAGAATGCATAAGGTTCTGCAGGAATCGTTTCACAATCTTAATCCACTGGTGAAGTGATACCCGGCCCTAAGATGACTCGGGCCAATCGAGGTCAGGAAAGAAATGGTAGAAACTAATTGACACTTGAGTGCCTTTGAGTAACTCACTGAAATCCTCACAGTGTGTTTCAGCTGCTCAGTGGTCGTCTGTTTCTGGCAGCTTCCTCTGTGACTGTGTGTCGGTACGAATGTGAAACAGAATGTCCTGAGTCAGTGTTTGTTGGAGAAGATTAAAAAAGTAACAACCACCAAGGAGAACAAAAAAAAAACGAAGTCAGTGGAAGTCATTAATCAACCTGAATGGTTCCTGCTTCTCTACTGGAAATAACCTTGTCTTGTAAGTGACTGCTATCTGCTTCAGTTTATCAGCAGAGGTTAAGTGTAGGCTCGCCATCTGCGACTCTCCATCATGAAACAATAATAATAGCTTCAAAATCTCTTCGCTCCAAGATCACCCAAAGTCAGTGATGTTGTTTTAGCCTAATGGGCTGGTGAGTGGGAGAGTAATTGCTTAAAGCCCAGGAGGTTCTGCATGAGGATGACTAGATAAATGTGAGGCTTTTTCTAGTTTTACTTATCCCGAGCAACAAGCTGCTGGCCTGGCCTAAATACCAAATATTTGTAATAGGGTAATAATTCACGAGAAAAATAGTTTGCACTCTTGTTGAGTTTGTTTTATCCACTAACATGGAGCAGTTTTAAAAGTGGAAATGTTGTAATGAGAGGTATTAGTTCACTTCAGCTGGGATCATTAGGCTGTTTTCATGGATTATTAACAGAAAATGAAAAGCTAAAGAGTGGAGGGTAAACACTGTTTGTGCAATAATATATGACGACTACGCATAGAATCCTGCTGGGACTGAACGTGTAGTCTGAGCTCATTAAGTTCTGCAGCTGGGCTTTTTTTAGTGCTTTTATTATATATTGTATATCGTTTCTTGCAGTACTCCTGCTCATTCTTAACTACACTGCTTTTATTCTACAGCATCTCTCAGAAGGATGACTGGCAGCAGCTGAGGAGTTTTGAATTACCATCAAATGGACAATGCAGCTGTAACTCCCCTCACGCTGCTGGTACAGCATGAGTAAAACTTATTCAGCAGCTTGGGGTCTGAATTCTTCAGCTACTTACAACCTTAAAGGAAACAAGTCATAGTAGAAAATAACGTGTGTGACTCGTCTATGCAGAAAATCTTATTGAGTAGTTTTAGCACTGTGCATGGATTCTGTCCCTTTCAATGTTGTAATTGCACGTGTTCACTCGGCCAATCAATCCTGGGAAGTTTTCTAAAGGGAATCAGTGATTTCTTGGAGTCTACTGTGAAGTTGAGACTCAAATCTGTTATCCAGTTGAAAAGTATGTAACAACCCATTCACTGGCTACTTGTGTAATCTAAAGAACAGTTAAATCAGTGATGGAGGAACTGAAATCTGTTACAAATGAAAAAAAATGCTTTATCAGTATCATTGATCTGCAATCAAAAGTTCTCCTTTTCGCAATCTCCCACTCCACCCTCTCTACACCGAACACATACAAAGGTAGACATATAAGAGACGGGAGCGTAGCAGTAGCAAGATGCCAACAGTCATCAAGGTCCCAGCTGACCAGCTGATCAGCTCTTCTCTGGATACACACAGGATACACACACAAGTCTGAGAACGTTTTCCATTAAATTAGCAGTTTTTTTATTGAACTTGGTATGAAGCGATGCTCTAGCACACACGCTAGTAGTTGGAGGCTGCATCATCGGAATTGTTGCTAATCATTAGACTGTCCAAAACATCCAGCAGGTTTGTGGTGTCTGTTTGCCAGACACACTGAGTGCAACACCTGGTCCTGCCGCACACCTAAAGCCATAATAAGTCCAAATAATGTTTAACATGCTGTGTCTCTGTGACACTAACATCATTTTCAGTACGGCTGTTGTAGCAGCACCACAGCTTAACTCCTGTGCTTTGTCCTTTCATACATGTGAAGCCTGCATTAAAAAATGTCTCAAATATCTCAAGCTCAACACTATAAAGTTACTTTCCTTGAATCACTGAGTGATTTTAACCTCTTATAACATGACGAATGATGAATGACTCCTCATGGCTGTTTAATTCTTCCAATCCAGCCACGGATTGTACATCATCATTCAGTTGCAGAGCTGTTCATTGTCATGCTCGGTATTAACGAGCAGGTGTTTCTGTGAAGAAAGTAATCAGTGAGTTAATCATGTCTGCAGCGGAGCGACGCTCACCTATGATTGGCTGTCGCTGAAGGATGCAGAGA
The DNA here is from genome assembly GCA_900302695.1 of Helostoma temminkii. Classification (NCBI taxonomy): domain Eukaryota; kingdom Metazoa; phylum Chordata; class Actinopteri; order Anabantiformes; family Helostomatidae; genus Helostoma; species Helostoma temminkii. Next base: position 57,559 of record OMLM01020398.1, on the reverse strand, counting down.
TTCAACACAAACATTCACAATCTTTATTAACTTCATCTGCGCTGTTGAGCAGCATCTCATTTACTGCATGTTGCTGTGTGATGAATGACAGTGTGTGTGTGTGTGTGTGTGTGTGTGAGAGCTTCCTACATAGAAACAAGATATCTGCAGAATAAATGAGATGAGAGCTCAGAAAAATTAGGGTCCAGGGATCATATCTGTTGAGTCACCTGGATCTTCACAGACTTTATATTTACAGTGTTTGAATTATTTTTGAATTTGAGAAGTGGGTGGATTGTGCCAGTGCCTATGTCCACACCAACAAAAAAATATGTTTTGCTAAGTATCTGTAAAACTACTTGCATTCCCACAATCCTCAGCGGTACGTTGTGTCTAGATGCTAAACATTTTAACCTGCGAATATCAGCATGTTAGCTTTGTCACAATGAGCACTAACCACCACTGTTTTTACATTTGCATCCATTGCTAAGGATCAAAAACAAAACTACTTGTAAAGCTGTTCTGTTGCATTAGGATGGCACAGTCTGGCAGTGGTGGTGTTTGTTTGGTATTCTGTCCAATCAGTTCTTTAAAGCATAAAATGGATAATCTGAGAAAGGGTACTCCCCCAGAGGATGGTTCCTGATGCTGGTGAACCCTTGATGTTTACTGGGACACTGCAATGAGACAAAATATTCAATTTAGCCCAACAGATTATATTTTACATTGGCTCTAACCTAACCCTTTGAGAGAAGCTGTAGCTTTCTTTTTTCATTCAACTCCTGAGGGGGGCGCTACTGAGGTGCAGTACTGTTTATTGGTTAGCGTGGAGTCCTGACAATGCAGATTAGAGTCCTAGTTTCTGTATCGCTGGGGACTGTGGGTTTAATTTAACCGGCCAGTTGGTGTGGATGTGTAGAAAACTCTTCCTGTTCCAGACATTCCCCACAGATCTGCCACAACATATTGTGTGCGCACACCCTCAGAAGTGAGCAATTACTCACTCGGAGGAGTCTTTTTGCTGCTCTTGGCTGTGTATAGGTATTTTTGTTTTCTGACAGTTTAAATATGAATGAGATATTTTGTTTTGCTGTAAGGATTACACACTGACACGTCATCCGCTCATCTCCGTAGGGATGAACCTGAGTTGAACCCAGCAGCACAGGTCAGGAAGCAGACAAAAATGAAAAGCCTCTAAAACTGAAGTAAAATCTTTCCTTTCTCATGCAGCCGCACTATCTAATACCCACAATCCTCATGCACTGAAGACTGTTATGAACCCAGACCATCTTTTACAGGTCACGGCACAGTAACATGAGCAGTGTGAGGCATCGCATGCTGTCATTTTCTGGAACAGCTTTGTCCTTGTTTTGTGGTACATTTGTCTCCACCCCCCCTTCACAGCTTGATGTGAGGGGTTTAAAAACAAACCCAATAGTTGCTGAGCTGTTCCTGCGATGGCGGCAGTGTCTCTCTAGTGTCACACTGGGAAGGGGTTGGCTTAGGCTCTGTGTTCTTGCTGACCTATTCACTACGCGCCTCTAATGGGTCATATTTTAGCTTCTGTGGCGGTGACAAATGGCCACGCTCTAAAAGCCCTGTCCAAGGTGCTGAGACTCGGTTGATCTATGACTGAGTCTGGCTGATAAATGCCTCCCATCAGTTTGTGTGTGACGCCGATTCATCACCTTGCTGAGGTTTGTGTTGGGAATCCATATTGGATTTTTAATGAAAGAGAATATAGTGCAATTCAAAGTCAATGGGTTTGCCAATGTCCTCTCACTTTACACACACACACGCCTATTAAGGTTGCACTGTTTGATATGGCATTCTTGAAGGGCAGCCTCTGTAATTGTTTGTCTGTAGCAGATTTCACACTTCTGCTGCTGTAGAGTTTGGACAGGGACACAACAAGATTTATGAGCCTAATCCCTGCAAATTAGTGTTTTGCATTTCATAGACAGCAGTTTGTTTTTCTGTGTAAGTGGACGTATTTCAGAGGACGTGTTCTGCTGTAGAAAGTGTCCAAATTTAACAAGAAAAGATTATAGTTATAAGACACCACACAGGTTTAATGAAAAATGTATTTGTTCATAAAATTGTTTACATTATAGTCGGTTTTATTGTACACTAGACTAAACATTTTTTTTCTGCCTTTATAAACTATCTTCGCTTGGCACAGTTTAATGTTACACAGCAAAGAAAATGTTTTTTGCAGACATCAAAGCCATCTCAACAAGGTATTCAAGACAGAATAGTTTGTGTGCTGTGCTTTACTCTGGTTGCACTGCATGAATGACCAGTAGCCGTTTAGATTATAGTCAAGATATCTGCCTAAGCTTGTTATAATGATACAGTTTGAAATAGAAAATAGTCTCTGATTTTAGTTCACTATGTAAATATGTACGATGGCCCTGCTGAGTTCCAGTGCAAAATGTTCCATCAGAAATTGTGAAAAGAGGGCACATAAATTAGATTGTCCAGTGTGTATCATTCTTCATCTTCACTTAATCCCAAAGTGGTTTTACAGACAAGGACGTTTCTTACATGGAGTCGCCCGGTAAGTCTATTACAGTTGCCCTCACCTTGACCCCAGACACACCAAAGTCAAGGAAAGAAGAAGAGGAGGATGAATGAGCCCTTGGACTCAGTAGTGTTTCAGCCGGGTCTGCTATCAGTTTCCTGTAAAACACTCGGCTGTACAGAGATGTATAAATGACAGAGCAAGCCACAGCAATGACAACAAAAAACACAGCACAAGTGGCCATCACCAAACCGTCCCAGTTCTCCGTTTTCTCCTTGGGGACAGCTGCCTCCTTTGTGGTCACGTTAACACAGTCCATGCTGTATCCATGCTGTGCTGCAGTGACCTCAACACAAATCTGGTAGCAAGTGGACGCCTTCAGCTGTTTGATGTGGTACTCTTTGACATCAGCAGGGAGCCTGGCTCTGAATGGCATCAAGAGGCGGCTGCCTTCGGCTAAAATGGACCAATTTAGCTGTGAAACCAGACCCCCTGTGCTTTCCCAAGAAACAATCGCAGAATGAGACTGGACAGATGTGATGTATACATGTAAGGTTTGTTTTGAAGACCTGGTGTAGTACCCGTCCACCATAACCATGACAGACTTCAGATCTGCCCCGACAAGGTTATGGGCAATGCAGGTGTATGAGCCAGCCTCCTTTTCTGTGGCATCATAGATGTCAAAGGTTCCCTCGGGGTGCATGTAGTACTTATCAGACACGCTGCCAGGCAGGACCCTGTCACCCGACGGTGTCACCCAGTAAATCTCAGGCTCTGGTTCTCCAAATGCCCGGCAGTGCAACGACACAGAGCTCCCTTTACCGACCTCAATCTGGTTTGGGAGGCTCACAGGTGAGATCAGAGGAAGGCAGATTTCTGTCATCTCCCGGAAATGCACTTGTCGGACATGCTGTCCTTGGTACTCTGGAGGTTCCACGCAGAACAAGGAGTCAGGCTCCATGAACCGAACAGCCGTCCTGTTCATGTTGACCCAGCGGATGACACAGTCACAGCGAATGGGGTTGCTGTGAAGACTGACCTCTCGCAGGTTGGGCAGGGATTCCACTGTGCTGCGGTGGAGCGCACTCAGAGCGTTGCTGTTCAGCATCAGGGTCTCCAGCCTGGGTAGCTTGTGGAAAGCCCTCGGGTGGATGTATGACAACCTGGGGTTGTTGGTGGCCTCAATCTTTGTAAGCTCAGGAAGGTTGTTCAGGGCAAAACTGTCAATGGATACCAGCTCAGGCATGCTGTTAATGCCAAGCTCCTTGAGATGTATCATATCCATGAAGTCACCTCTCTGGATCCTCTCGATAGGGTTTTTGTTCAAATCTAGAAACTTTAGATTCTGGACTCTTGTCAGCGCTGCTCGCGGGACTCTATTAAGCAGGTTGTCAAAAAATGAGATGCTTTCCAAGTTCTCAAGACCAATCAGAGCATTGTCAGGGATTTCAGTCAAATTCATCTTCGCAAGCACAAGACTTCTGAGGTTAGCTAGAGGCTTAAAGTTCATATCTGACAGTGCAAGAATGGGATTTTCTCCCAGCATCAGTATCTCCAGGTTGGGAAGTTGCTGGAACCACTGGCTGTTGACACTTGTCAGTCGATTGGAATTCAGATGGAGCCTCAGCAGCCTCTCCAGGCCCTGGAAGGCTCCAGGGCTAATGGAGAAAATCAGGTTATGGTTGATGTAAAACTCCTGGAGACCAGGCAGAAAAGCCAAGCAGCTGTCAGAAAGCTCCTGAATCCAGTTTTCCTCCATGTGGAGTGACAGCAGTTGGGGCAGAGATCCCAGACAAACATCACTCACTGAGGAAATGTTATTCTGAGACAGGTCAATTTCAGTTATGTTGGCCAAGTAATCCAAACTTTTCTCCACATTAATGATGTTGTTTGTCTGTAACAGCACTACCTGTGTTTCTGGGGGGAGTCTCTCTGGTACGGCTGAGAGGCCCAAATCATTACAGTCCACAGTGGCAGCTTCAGTGTAAATGGAGCTGGGTGAGAACCAGGGTCGTATCTCACATCGACACAATGCAGGGCAATGAGCAGCCCCCTCAGAGGCCAGAACAAAAACAGCCAGAGACAGCTCAGCCAGCAAACAAGCTACAACTGCTGTCTCCTTCATCTTGGCCTTGTATTCCCTTTAGCCAGTAATTGGCCCTTATGGAGTCAGCTGTTAGCACTGTTAACTTCACAAATAAAAGCTCATTTGTTACTGCAGTAAGACAGAGTGGATTTCTGCTGATGTCTGGTCCCTGAAGCGTTGGCCCTGTTGTCTTGCAGCTCTTGGCAAAGAGAGACAACCTTTCAGTTTGGTCCGCGCCAGGTTGTCAAGCACGCTGTGATATGTCAAGGTCGATGTATCCTTCAGGGAGAGGCGCTGTGCAGCAGAGCGGTGGTTGAGGAATGCTGTGACTCCAGCTGGGGACGAATCACTCTGCCTTCCATCATTATTATCGTCCGTCGCTGTCACTGGTGTCAGTTTCCATCTGGGGAGACAGGAGAGAAAAAGGCCAATATAACACTGTGCTGTTGAGACATGAAAGCATGTTGACATTTAGGAATATTGAGACTTTTCAGCCTCATTTGATTTTATTGCTTGCCTTGCACCGTTTCACTCGTAAGTTATGATTAACGTGACCTTATGTATATAATTTGACAGGTGTGAATCTAAAAAATGGTACTTTTGAGTCTCTTTAGGCTGAAGGGCAGAAGGATTCAGACAGGCTGACGTTTTTCAAAGCTTTTTACAGCCAAAGCAGCGACAGAAGTGCCCTAGAAAAGATGGAGCTCTGACATGTTGTTCAGAAGTAATTCCAGAGACAAAACACTGCAAGTACACGTTTTCCCTGACAGAGCGTCACCACCATCTGAAACTCTCTGCAGTTGTGAACAATGCACCTGTGCACACTTACTGAATCACCCACACCCAACAGCAGGAGGACAGTTTGCCACAGCTGATACACTAAAGCTTGAGGTATCGTAGATCCACCATAATGTCTGTGGAGTAAGGTCTTGTGCTGCAACATCTCAGCAGCTTTATGTATAATTCACGAGGATTTGCTTCAACATTGCTGGTACAGGTGACAGGCTTTGCCTGTGTCGACTGCGCATATCGATGTTTTGATTAATTTGCGACCTTGAGTGCAGAAGCCACAGCTGAGTGTATGACGGTAGATAAAGCTGTCGCTAAGGCCGCAGCAGCCGGCTGCTGATGAGCACGAGCCATGACACTACATGCATATATTAGCTCGTTAATGGCAGCATGTGTACAGGTTTACAAAACTGAAAATACTCCTTTCTCATAGTACTTTTCTGAAACACCTAAACACTAAAAAATGTTCCACACACTGGAGGAAAATGTTTCAGTCCTGCTCTGCTACAGATTAGTATTTTAATATTTATATATACTGTATATACGTTTAAGTCACATCTACAGAACATCATGATTTATTCACCAAGTTTGTTTCACTTTGTTTTTTATCCACTCAGGTGTGTGGAAAAACCTTTTGTGACATATTTTCTGAGTTTTTTCTTCTAGTGACAATGTGCAGGGAAAACTACAAACAGGGTGATTCTAGCAGTAATATGTACTCAGATAAAGTATACAGTTAGTAGTTTTCACATAACATTCCACTGCTAATGCTTTTATACGGTGTCTCTAGTCGTATTCATTGAAACAGGAGAAAAATGAATAAACTTCAGGGGAACATAATTATATAGTAATTAACAAAATTATAGAATAATATGAATATACTAATCCAGGAGCACATCATGTAACGTAATGGAGTAATGGAGAAGTACAAGTTGTTTTTTACATAAACATTAATATGTTAATACTTCCACTACATCCCCCCCACTCTCTCTCTTTCTCTCTCTCTTTCTCTCTCTCTCTCTCTCTCTCTTGCTCGCCATCTGGTGAAACGCCACCGTTGTATTCAAGTTGCTCTGCAACAAGAACAAATGTATCTGCCATTAAAGCTCAGAACTCTTTATTCAGTCAATATATACACAGTAATTAGGTGATAGTGTTTGTTTCCTTTACGTTTACACGTTATCATCCTTCCATGGCTCGCTGCCATTTGCAGTCATTCCTTGGTCGTCTTTGTGTTGCTCCTGTGCAGCTCATTAAACCCTTCAGGCGTCCGTCTCCATCGCCCAGAGAGAAGAGAACGCTGCCTACCACATGTGACATTGTAGTATGATGAAAACATATTTCTGTACAGTATTTAGATAACAGCAAACACAACTTACAAGCTAATGAAGCGAGCGCGGTTTGAATGTTGAATGTTTAACAGTGGATGTTTTCTCTTTTAGTGTGCGCTCAGGAGACACTGTCGTACGCTAATTTTATTTCTGCTGTTTACTTCCGATGCTCACACACTCATTTCCCTCTTATTACTTAACACTAAGAGCCTGCAGTGACTTCCCTCATTTCCCCTTT
>OMLM01020398.1:39030-50210 GCA_900302695.1 Helostoma temminkii | reverse complement strand
TCACATTATGAGCATATTTAAAATTGACTACATCTGGGCTCACACAGAACAGCTGTGCACTACATGTCTGAAGCTGAAGGTTATAATAAGGTCAAACAAGAGCTGAGAAAAATTCCACTTCTCTTTAAACATAGTATTATATATTAAATAATATATTGTATTATGTTTTATTAGAACTATATGTATTATGGCACAAAAGTAACTAATTAAAAAAAGAAACCTAAAATTTTGAATCCAATGAATCAAAGTAATCACTGGCACTATTTTTGAGTAAATAAAGCTTCGTTTCTGAATCCCACATAAACACAAAGCAGTTTGATGATGCTGTGGTCACTACAGGTGGATACTGCGCTGCGGCATTAGATGCTTTGGTGGGAAAACCATGGCATCTGTGAAAACATTGAATATAAATGTTAGGGCACATTTTGTTGACATGTTGATAGTAATACATTTCTCTAGATCACTTCCAGAAGCTCAGTTTCTACAAGGTCATCAGCAGCTTCAGGTCCATACCCATGTTTTTGTCAGAACATATTTAGTTACCTTCAAATAAAACTTTTATTTTTTTTACAGTAAAACAAAATCTAAAGATTGAACAAAAAAATATTATATCTCATTGGTTCCTTCCCTCAAACACCTTCTCTCTAACTCTTACTTCATTTTTCTTCTGACTGCAAACTCACCAAAATACTCTTAAATGCCAAATGTCATCTTTAACAAAGCCTGGTCTAGCAGGATTAGTGCCTGCCTCTCCTCACCGTGCACACGACCGAAGCACTAAACCTCAAAGTGGGAGCTCTTCTCTCGACACCCAGCAGCACACAAAGCAGCATTTTACTGAAATGTCATGACCTCAGGGGTCAGGGCTCATGGTCTCTGCTTTTATTTCACTGCTGAAAGAAAAAGTGACTTCTGCCGAGGGAACAGTCACACTGGCCGGAGCGCAGTCACGCTCTGCCAGTGCAGCACTTAGAGTGACGCTCCAGTACGGAGAAGGAATCTCGTGTTGTTGATAAAAGTATTTAGTAATGCATTATATGGACCGAGAGCTGCTCTGTTTAACCCGGCAGGACTGCCAGCCTGAGCACTTTAAGTGCTGAGTATTGACATTCTGTGAATGGTTTAAAGTAGCCGAAATGTGAAATATTTATGCTTTTCTCATACAGTGGAGAGGGAGAGGCCGAGGGCCTCAGGGCGCTGCCTTCCTAATGTGGCAGACGTCTCATAAAGTGGCCCCATTCCTCCATGTTTTATTTAGCTTCGACTGATACACAAAGCTACACACAGCCTGCTGCTATCCCTCCACACAGAGATGTCATCGGGGGAATTCTTGTATTCTTGTACCTTATTTTCTAATTCTATTTAAACTGATGGATCAGGAAAGGACAGCACAGTCCAACTGTGTCAAATTTCTTGTTGAATATGTCACAGAGAATGTGTGATCAAGATGAAAATAATTTCCAAATACCTGGTATTTGGGAGATTCTTCCACCTGAATCGGGATTTAGTACTCTTACTTTAATGTTGTTTCTGTTAGAAAGAGACTGGAAAATAAAGCAGCGACACACAAACAGCGACCACATCCAGCTCGCCAGCAAAAACTTTGAAGCCTCTTGTTTACAATAAATAACATACAGCCAGTGAGTACTTAAGAATTACCCTGTCATTATATAATTACAAGCAAATTACAGTCTTTATTTTAATTTTTTATCGATGCCCATAGGGAAATTATTGTTTTACAGCTGCACATAGATGGTGGAGCTACTGCTTGGACATGTGTCCAGGAGCTGGTTCATGGATGACTGTATTATTATTGCGATGCAGAGCTTCAGTTCTAATATTCTAATATAATAATGGCAGCATGCACATGTGGCAGTTGTGGCTCAGGAGGTAGAGCAGTCATTTGCTATAAGCAATTTCTTTCCAAAAAAAAAAAAGACAAATACATCAGAATCAGATAACCAGATCACTTTTGCAGTGTTTAAGGCAGCAGTGGATGTTTTTGCCCACGCCTAAAGACTAAGAGGTCCAAAGACTGAACGGTTTGCACTTAAAGGTCTCATATTATGCAAAATCCACTTTTTATTATTTTTCTACATTTACATAGCTCTTGGGTCTTTGCAGACATACACAAAGTGGGTTAGCAGTGTACCCTCTGCTTTTTTTTTTTTTTTTTTTTTTTTCCTGTTTGTTTAGAATCCAGCCACAGAACCAGAACCATCAGCTGGCATGTCATAGCTGGCTCTGGCCAATCACTGTCCACCACAGTCAAACCAGGAACTTATGCCACTAGATCACCCACAGAGTCACTGTGGCAATTACTGGGATGGATGAATGAATACAGTAGGATGAAGCTACTGGATGTTACCTGTGTAGCCAGTATTGAGGATAAATAGAAGAAGTAGACAAGATTTGACACTTTTATCAATTACAAATTGCTGTTACAGTGTGTGTTACAGTGGTGTTAAAGCAGATGAGTGTGTGTTTTCAGATGGAAAATATTCTTCAAACTAAAATCTGAGGTCTGTGCTGCAGGATTTAAAGTTCATCTGTAATTAACACTCATGTCCATGACTCTGATGCATCTGACCTTTCCTCCTGTATAGATTCCTTATGAATAACTCTCCTCCCTGCAGACAGTCTGTGTAATGACCATCATATCCTCGCTAATGTTCATCAGCAACTGATTAGACTCAGTTTGACCCCAGACTGGAGGCTGACGTCCTACTAAAAAGCACCTTTACGCATCATCCACCAGCTCAGTGTTTGCTCTTCTGACCTTTCACCTCTGAACTCTGTTTGCAACAAAAAAATGAATTTGTCTTTATCACATTGATGGTTAATGGAAAAAACATGAAATGAATTAATGTGCTTTTAGCTCTCAAGGACATCTCATTCATTAGATCTCATCTTCAAACCAATTCATTTCTGAAGCAACAATCAAAAGCTGCGTCAGACAAGATCTTGATGTTAAAAACCATCCGTTTGATCTGCCTGAATCACACTGAAGAGCGTTTCTGCCTGTGGATTCTCCAGTTGCTCAAGTTTAGTTTCCACTGTCAGTGGTAATGCTGGTGTGAAATGAGACTCCACACTAGAAGTACAGCAACATTTACAGTATTTGTGTTTCTCCAGGTCCCTAAACAGACCTAGTAGCCATTACACACTGTGTATAATGTAACTTAACTGTAATGTAACACTGTATACAATGCATCCAACGATGCAACAAAGCTTCTTTCAGCGAAGCTGAAAGCTGAAAGAAACTGAGGAACAACTGTTTTACTTTAGAAATTCTCCTTCATTGCATTTTAATCTACATAATGTTGACATGTCTGGACTGCAGGCTGGACTCTTTTACATCTTCCTTCTCTGGAACATCCCCGTTCCTATGTGACTAAACTGCAACCACAATTACGTTTTTATAATAGACATAATCATGTTGTGTGTTGTTAACTGTATTTTGTGGATGATTTAAGCTGCATTTAAGTCACAAGGACTTTGGGGTGGATGGAGGGTGTATAATTTGCAGTAGTGTGAGGGGTTGATTTCAGACAAGAAAAACACTTTGGTTAGGATTAGAATCAGACAGCGTTTGTATTTAAATTTAAATTCAGACATGTGTAAAGTGACTGTTAGATTTTTCTCTATTAACTCAGACCATAGTCTTTCCGTGATCCCAACTAAGTGCTGTGAGTGCCTGAACCCAACCATAAAAGACATTAATGAAGTTGGAGTCTGGATGTTGATTGCAAGATACGATATTTTAGCAGAAGAGAAAAACTGCATGTTGTGGATCGGACATTTATCAGACAAAAATACGTTGTTTGTCAACATTTAGTTGACATGTTAAGTTTCAATGTATCTGTGACTTGTCGTAAAATGTTTAACGTTAATATTGGTTAGAAAACGTAAGCCAGTTTCAATTGCATTTCCCCACGAAAATATATTTGTCGTGTAGTTGGGCTGCATGGTAACTAGACAACCTGTTCTCATCCCACATCAGATAAAGGGACAATTCCCCCGACATTTAACTCTGACTCTTTGTCGTGCCTTTTGGCAGATGAGCTGAGATGCTACAGGTAACGTTTTGCTTTGGTATTGAGACACACAGAATGTCCCATCGACTCAGGAATAGACATTGTCTGGATGGCAGCATATGTTTCTCCAAAATGGGCCTTCACAGATGTGCAATTACCCATGATGTGTGCACTAATGACCCTCCCATACCAGCACAGATGCTGGCTTTAGAAATCTGTACTTATAACCAGTCACTTGGTTCCTCTCCTCTGTAGCATAGATGAAGCACTAGCCGTGATTTCTAAACTGAATTTCAAATTGTCACTCATCAGAGCACAGGATGGTTTTCCACTTGACCTCAGTCCATCTTAAATGAGCTGGATCCCAGAGAAGCAGCAGTGTTTCTGGTTCTTGTTCATATATATAAATACTGTAAATAGTTTAGTGTTTGCATGGTGTTGTTTTGGCTTACTGTACGTTTGTGCACAATGTGGATGCAGCGATGAGCCGTGTTTTAGATCCTTCCTGAGGGAAGCGGGAACAAACTGATCAGCAGAGGATGACTAATTCCTCCACCTTCTCCTGCTGAGAAATACAGTAAATCTGTTGGCCTGTGGTTTGTGTGAGTCTCTGTACGAAACTGAATTTAGTGAAGGATGATGCTGACATCAAAGCCCAGGCATCAGGAGGAGGGTTTTCATGGCTGCCTACACATACAGTAGCTGTGCTGTATATTTATGAATGGTGAGAGAAAAGCACGAGCAGAGACGTTTACTTTTGTTCCTTCATATCAACATCACATTTTTGAGTAAATGCAGGAAAAAATAAGACTAGAATGAGCAAAAAAACAGCTAGAAAAGAAAGACCAGAAAAGGCTGTTTTCAAATATAGTGAAGCTAAAAGAACAGAGATGAGTTTGGGAGGACTTGGAGAATAAACACATCTGCTGCTCATTAGAGTAAAACCCTGGCATCATTATATCCCGAATAACTCATCAGAGATGTTTAAAGACAAATGGAAAAGCAAGCGTTCCCATATCATCCAGTAGTTTTGAATTTATCCAGATAAATATCTGTGCTTAAACTTAAAGCTTTACTTTTACTTTACATTGGATTCATTAATGAATCATTTAGTGTCAAACATGACAAAAACTCAAAACTAGTACTAGTATAGATGTTTAAAAGAAGCAGAGGACTAATTTTCATCACACGCTCCATCGCTTAGGAAAGATTTTTATACACAGCTAAATTACAACTGCACAATTTTAAGAAGAATTGCTGTACATTTTATCATAATGAGGATATGTTGGTAATTAGAGTAAAAGTTGCACAGCGTCACTGACAACGTGGGGAGAGGGTATCTCCTTCATTTGCCTGCATATATTTTTTTCCTTTCAGTTTTTCAGCACCCCGCAAACATGGAACTTTGTGGCTTCCAGCTCAAGTATCTTATTCGAATCAAACTTGTTATGGTTCTTTTTGGGCACTTAGAGCAAGGTTAGCAAAATCCATAGTCTCCATAGTCTTGGTCAACAGTCTCAACGCAGTTCAATTAATTTGCAATAGGAAATGCAAAATAAGGACAAATTTGGACAATGCTACTTTGTAGAAACAGTTTGGGGAAGGTCCTTTTCTATTCCAACATGACTGTGTCCCAGTGCACAAGGAAGGACTATAAGGACATGGTTCAATGAGTTCAGTGCCCTGACCTCAACCCCATTGAGCACCTTTGGGATGAGCTGGACCGGAGACTGCGAGCCAGGTCTTCTCATCCAACATTAGTGCCTGACCTCATAAATGCTCATAACTCTGCCTATACTACCTTCCAAGAAGAGTGGAAGCTGTCATACAGTAGCTGCAAAAAAGGGACCAACTGTAAATTAAAATTCATGTGGTGTAATGGTCAGGGGGGAGAATACTTTTGTCCAATTAGTAGAGTTTCTAAAAAAAAAAAAAAGCGGCTGACTTGAAAGCTTTCAGAGCAGAGACACAAGGCCTTGCTGACAGGGTAGAAATGTGTCCTGCTGTAGGAAAACTTTTTTTTGCTGTTAGAGAAAAGAATAAGAAGAATCAAGCAGAACATACTTTTTAGGAGTAAAATCGGGCAATAACAAGTTCCCTGTTTATGTTAGAGTGTCTGTGCAGCATTTTTTGAAAATCTACCTTCTAATCTATTCTTTTTCTCTTTCTTTCTTTCTTTCTTTCTTTTTTTATGAATAAACACCACAAAACACCAGGTACACTTTTATTTCACCCCACTTTTGCTAGATGGAGATGTTTCTCAGACCTGTGTGGTAAAAGGCTAACGGTGCTGTATTCTCCGCTGAAAAGATGAGCACATCTGTGAGTCTAATAAACTCAGTGGAAATTAATAACTTGATCTTATTTTAGTAAAGTCATCAAACTGAATAATTGGGTCGTCATGTGGTCATGGGACTGGATGCAATCTGGAGTCATTCTTAAGCAAAAGCTGCAGTGTATACAGCATCATTCACACTCACACACACACACACACTGAGGACAGAACAGAATGGAGTGTTTCAGCTTCCATCTGTGCTGTTTGTTCTGAGATGTCTTTGTTTTCTGGACTTTTCTCTGTAAAGATTTCACTGTTCGTCTCTTCTGGTTTCAGACATTAAGCGGTGACAGAAAATAATAGCTTTATGGTTTCAACACCTTTCTTCACTGTGTATTTTTGAAGAAATAAGCACGTCAAAGTTATGTATTGTGTTGGTGTCTTGTGTATTTTGAATGTTTTCGTTGTTTTTCGATCAGTGATGGAAAGTGTCTACAGTATAGAAGTGACATTGTATATTATTCATGTTATAAATAGGTAACATTTCATGCAAGTTTGCTGATCTTGTTAAACCTCCTTTTTTTTGTATTTCTTGCAGCAATTTCTGGGGGGTTGGATTTTTTTTTCATGAATTCTCCTGCAGATTGAAGAAATAGTTTACAATAGCAATATGGAATTATTAATTTGTCTTCTAAAATTTAAGTCATGGCAACTGGACGTTTTTGATAAACATTTCACTTTTCATCCAAATAGTTTCTTGATCTTGAGGAAAGTTGGTAGGACACTTTCAATATATTCCCCAGGGTGGTTTCACCTCTCGCTGATCTGAATAGGCTCATTAGGTGGACAATGGAAGGGGAGGGTGTGAGTAGATGTAACAGTCATTAAGTCAAGTGGGTCATTAATTATGGCCTTCCTGGTGGATGTGTGAAGTGGTCTTGGTTCACAGTTTTGCATTGTAGTGATTATTATTATTGGAACTTTTCAGGTGTGCTCAGTTTGACCTTCCAAGTTAAATATTTTAGATAATCTGGAAGATTCACTGCTTTGTTTTCTCTGCTTATCAGACCATTGTGATTTCACCACATTCATACATCTGAGCTGTTGATACAGTGACTAGTGATACTAACAAGGAGTGCAATGCTACGAGGGTAGGAAACCGGTGGACAGGATCATATCGGGTTAGTTTAATTGTAAATCAATGATGAATGGATTGCCATATCGTCTTTACAATTTAGTGCCAGTAGTGAAATCAGTTAAAGGAAACAACATGAGGAAACAGCGATGCAGGGGGATACAGAGTGTTTGGCTTATGTCTCTGCTCTCTACTGTAAATGATTCTAATCTGTGTATCAAGTCTAAAGGACATTTTGTGATTCTGTTGATCCAAAGCACAAACTGTAGTCCACGTTGTCACATTGATTTAAACTCAATGCTCTTGGTTTTTGTGTGTAGTGGCAGAAGGGAGCAAACTGGCACTATGGTTCCTGATTGAAAGGCTGGTTAAAAAAAAAAAAAAAAAAGATCCAGGGTGGAATGAAGTGCAATCATTTGGTAGCAGTTCTCTTTTTAGAAACAAACAGGGTTTTCTTCAGGTGGTACTGCCACTTTGACCCTTTGATGATATTTGCCTTGAACGTTGCACCGCTTCTTCCCAGTGAGCAAACAGACACACACAGTACACATGCTGCTGGTATCAGCATGAGTTACTGCAGTTGGAAATACCTTATTATTTAGACGTTTGCTTCAGTAATAAATAACCAGGTGATATACAGCATAACATCATCCACAATCCTACAAGTGCCGTAACACATGTGCTAGTTTACGGCATATAGGACTGAAAATAATATTGGGCTTGAGTAATTAGCACATGTCATGGCTTTGCCAAAAGAAATCACAAACCAAGAGAACAAGGGTTCACAGAGTTTAACTCAATGTGACAGTGTGGATTGCATTTTGTGCTTTGGATCAATAGAATTGCAAAATGTCCTTCAGACTTGATACATGGATTTGAGTCATTTACAGCAAGAAGCAGAGACATGAGCGGAACATTCTGTACCCACTGCATCTCTGTTTCCTTGCTTTCTTTAATTGATTTCACTGGGTCTTGAAATTGTAAGGACAATATTGCCTAAACATCAAGATAACATCAACATTTCTGCAGTAAATCCCTACTTCCCTCCTCAATCCATTCACCATTGATTTACTATTAAACCAGCCACATATGATCCCGTCCACTGGTTTCTTTCCTCCCCCATCCTCCCTTCCTGCCACTACACTCCTTGTTAGCTTTAGAATTCACACTTAGCCTTCACTCCCACATCACACTTCTCTCCTTAAATCAGCAGCGTACCTGCTGTTAATTAGCCTTACACACTGTCATCCAGTGCACGTGCAGTAAACACACACAGGTTGAGAGTGTGACCTCTGTTTGTTGGTTTATGATGGGACGTGTACAGCTCAGCTCAACTGCGTGTTCAGTGTGGAGGAGGCAGCAGCAGATATCGACTGACAGGTCACTGAATACAGAACTGATGCAGCTGCAAGTCACTTTCATGTCGCTGATGGTGGGGGCAAGCTGCAGCTGCATCTCTGTCGAAAACTGACATATTTTTACTTGTTTGGACAAGTAAAAAGTGTAATGTCATAGGAATCTGACATTCTAACCCATGAGGCTGCCGTTGTTCGTTATCATGTGCCAGATAATAATCTTTATGGTTCCAAGAACAAATAGTCAGTTTAGGCACAAAAACTACTTAGTTAGATTCAGAGCGACATTGTCATTTACTAAACAAATGAAGTGACTGAGCAGTCGAGAAGGAAACAAGCAGCAGGCTCCATCCATCACCCCAGGCAGACTTGGCTTTAGATATACTTGATGTACATATAGGCAATGGCAGTACCAGTGGTGTATTTGTTTTTTGCATCATTTGTGGAGGAATTGTATAGAGACAGAAGTGACTCCTGACTTTTTTTGTAATGTGTCTGGGGACCTAACGGCACTGACGCACATATGCAGACAAACACAACTCTCCTTTTCACAGAGCAAATTGTGTGAATTAAATTTACAGTGAGAAGTGACTTAGACTCCTGCAGGGCATTTTGTGTTGGTTTAGGTTTTAGTTGGTCTTAGTCAGACTTCTTTTAAAAGCGAGGTACCATCGCTGTGTGTGATGATTTTCCTCTTTAACCTGCTGCTCTTCTCTGCTGACAGTAGTAAAGTGGAGAGTGTTTGCAGCCAGTCCTGCGCATGTGCTCTTGTAAATAACTCATTAGAAACCCAGTTATGCAAACCAGGTTTCCATTATGTTGCATGTAAATGCACTGAATGGTTTGCACTTTCTGGCCTACTGGTACAGTAGTGGCCTTTGTCCTTACTGAAACAGTATTGCGAGTGTGATAACAGGCATTAAATGAGGTGGTAACATTTGAACATTAGCACTCTACATAAATTGATATAAGATCAAAAACATCAGAAGACATCTTGCTATATTTAGAATATTTACTGTGTAGCAACAGCACAGTGAACGGAGGACTGATTCAAAATATGTGTGTGTGATCATGGTAATGAAGGAACATGTCGCCCAGCGCAACACTGTGTCTCATTGATCACTGAAGCTCTATGGCACAGAAGTGTAAGATAAATCAGGCTTTCATCTACCTGTACTAAAGATAAATAAGCGTTGTTGCTGGGACTTGACATAGTGGCAATTTAAAGTGTTGACACTGTTAGTTTAACTAAAATACATCAGCAGATTTTCTCTACTAAACTCAACTATCTTTGTGAAACAAGCCATAACATCAGGGAGGTGCTGAGAGCACATTCACTTTCTATTTCTGAGGTCCATCTGTTGCTTCTGTGCAGAATCTGCATCAGAATACAAAGAACAAACAAATGTGATTGCAGGTGACTGGTTTAGTGGTTGTGATAACATTTGAAACAGTGTCACTTTATTATGTCTGACCACTGAGTGTGAACACAAAACCAGTTTCAGATGTTCAGTGTTGTACGGTGTGTCTCGTGTTTTAAGGGATTTAAGAAAACATGAACACTAGAGGACTAAGCGAGCTCTAAAATGCTAAGTACTGTTAATATTGATTTGATTTGAGCAAGCTGTTGTCTGACTATAATCTATTGTTCTTATTTAAGAAGACCAAAAGCAATATTCTGTTCTATCGACTAGTGGTCCCACTGCCCTGATGGAGAGTTCTTGATTTTTCTGGAGGTGGAGGTGGTGCAGGCTGCAGAAATAGTTGACGATAGATAGTTTATGAGGTCTAGATCCATTTGTGAGCACTCAGACAAGGAGATGGAACCACGCATACATCATAATTTATGTGACAAATGAGTTTCTATCAGTATTTATTGCAGACTGTATTTGTTTTCCAAGAATTTCTCCCTCAAGCATCCATCTGAACACTGAGCAAATATTGCATATTGTAGAAAAGAAAGGAAGGAAAGGAATACTTTTTAGTCAAAGTTTGAGAAAAAGCACAAGCGAATGTAGAACTGTGACCTGATCAGAACACGGGGAACTGTGTTGTTTTATTCTGTAGAGGTTTAGTCTCTTTAACCAGGACACAAGGTTTTTGAGAGCTACAGTTTACAAATTCTAAAATGTGACACATTTTATTTCTATCTATTCAGATGAGTACGTTTGTAAAGCAGAAGTACCATGACATGGACACAGTATGTCTTCAAAGTACTGTCCACACATTATATTGGGACTAGGAATGGTCAAAATTAAAATGGTCATTGTGCAGAATAGCCCTTTAGTCTCATTATCATACTTTTGGATGATGCTTGAATCAAGCTGCAATAACTAATATTTCACACATTTTCTAGCTAATTAATTGTTAATGTGGCC
>OMLM01020398.1:21204-36510 GCA_900302695.1 Helostoma temminkii | reverse complement strand
GAGAGCGAGAGAGACACAGTGAATGATGGGTTGTGTTTGTCGTCCCTGCATCCTTCCTCTCCAGTAGCAGAGGAGATCATCCATCACTCTATTACACTTACACACACACACACACACACACACACACACACACACACGGTATGAATACACACACACTTTGATACAATCCAGCTCCCCAGAGACCAGCCAGTGAGTGCGCCGTTCCATGGCTGTGGGTGAATGCAATTGGCTTAGCGAGCTGTCAGTCAATCGCGATCCGCTGTATCCCCACGGCAACGAAGAGGAGCAGGGGGAGGAGGGGGGTGCAGGAGGAGGAGAAATGGGAAAGAGGAGGAGGAAGAGTGAGGCAGGATAGACGTGCAAGAGAGGAATGAGGAGGATGAAGATGAAAAGAAAAATGAGTTGAAATGAAGGAGGCGAAGTAGGAGGAAGAATCAGACGTGGAACAGGTAGAAGAGCAGAACAAACAAGAAGGAGATGCCTTTTTTTGCTGGGGTTGTAAAGGAGGTCGGATTTCTGACAGGACAGCAGCTGTGGGTGAGATTTACCCTTAGCTGCTGAGCATTGAGCTCTGCAGACATCTTGACTGGTGGAAAACCAGAACCTGTCACTCATTTCACAGATCCAGTTAGGACAGGACCATTGCACACAGTGATAACTGCTGTTGGCCCAAAGTGCAGCTGATGCAACCGGTGGTTCCTATTTAAAGAGCGGGCTGGACAATGTAGTCCAGCTGTTAGAGTATCACACTGGTCCGCTTGTCCAGTGATGCTTAGCAACTGCAAAGCCAATTGTCAAACATCAGGATGACATCCAACAGTCCTCTTCCTCTGAATCACTATTCACATCCAGATTTTTCACGCTCGTGCTTATTGACTGTTGTGTCTTGGTTGGAAAAACAACTGATCCAATTAGAGCTTTGTAGGCAGGATTAGGAAAGTCAGTGCCAAGACAAACATACCAGGACGAGCTCACTGCAGCATCACCAATCCTTCTGTAAGATACAACTATACTATAGGTCATTTGTACCAGTGATGAGCTATTACATGTTAGTGTTTGACAGCGTCTAACTCTAAACGTGTTTATTTGGTGCCTAAACTGAACCCAGCACTCTGTTGCTTTGCACAGTTGATGTTTAAGGAGACAGTAACAGATGCCTGGTTCCTTACATGGTGGCGCTCTTAAAATAAAAGTTCCTACAGGTCAGCACTGGAGAATTTGATGGGGCAGTTGTCCATGAACCCCAGGACTGGTGGTTCAATTCCCAGTGCACCTTGCGCAAAATGTGTCCTTGGGCAAGATGCTGAACCCCAAAGCGTTAATACCTTGAATGCACAAGAAAAGATCGTAAGAACAAACAATGTATGTGGGTTTTAAGTTGGACTCTGCACTGCTCAGCCTTGTTGGATGATTTTTGCTGTTGCAATGTACTTCAGTTTGAATTTTATTTATATAGTGCCAAACCACAAAAATCATCTCAAGTTTAAGACCTTACAAAACTACATGGAGAACCCAACAGATGCCCCTTAAGCAGCACAACAGTGCTGGGCAACAGAAGAAGAAAAGTCAGTTTAACAGAAGAAAGCTTCAGCAGAACCAACCTACTGGAGGTTTTATTCTTTTCCTAACATGGGTTAATGTTAATTCCATTTTAGGTTCAGGTTGATCATTTCAGACTAATGAAAATCACTTAGAAATGACTGTAGATTTTCTAATATATAATTGGTCTCAAATACAGTGTAGACAGTGTAGACAGTAAATGACTATTTTTCAAAGTATCATGTCCATAAACGTACATGAGGCCTATAATTGGTACTGTCTTCCAAAAGAATGTTATGTTTGCTAACGCAGGTTTATCATTTAAAAGCCTTTAGCAGTGATGCTAACACAGCTGCAGACATGGAAAACATGGAAATATATGTGTCCAAACTTTTGACTGGTAGTGTAGTTAAAGGGAAACTAGGCAAACATTAGACATTAATTCTTGCAATTCATAATTGCAAATTTGCCATCAACTATGATTTTGTGTATTTGTCTGTGTTGTAATCTGTGTTAAATTTTCGTCGGTAAAGAATTTCTGAAAACTACTCCAGGTTGTCCACCTCTCTAGTTCAGCTTTTTCATTTGTGCTCTAAACAATCAAGTGTCCGATAAAAGAAAAACACTAGCTACATAATTAGCAGCATGAATGCTCTATTAGATCTGATGATCAGAAAATAAACCAGGTGTTTACATTCAGCAGTATGCTTGAATAAAAACACTAGACTAAATTATGAGAAATATGAGATAAGGTCATTGCTGTACAGGTCACCAAAAGAGCACAGTGTGGGAACCATACAACATTATAAATCACTTTTGTGCCGTTAATGATTCAAAATGTCATTAAAATCTTTAAATTACATTTAAATGGACTTAACTGTTCCTCCTTTACATGTGCTCACTTTTATCAGAAGTCTCTTTGTTGCTTATCCAACATGCATTTTGAGTTTGATCCAACGAGGCTCAACGTGAGAGTTTAAAAATAGCAGTTTATAATCCTTCCTTTTATTATGAGGGTTTCATGGGAGAACAGAACCGTGTACCTTTGTCTTATTGTTCTTTAAAGTGTAGGGAACTTTCTGTATATTTAAGCTTTAACCCAGTGATTCTTGAATTAGTTTGGATGGTTTAGCTTTTAGTGTTGCAGTTGGTTGAGTAAGGCAGCGCATCAGAGATGAAAGAGATGTGAGATCGATTGCTGTCAGAGCTCCGTCACACAGGAGACAGGAAAAAGCGGTCTGCTGCCGTATGGCTAGGTTTGAGGCACGTGTGAAAACGTCATATGTGATGGGATCAGAAAGCAAAGACCAGAAGAAGAGAGGAGAAGAACGAGAGCTGCTGAAATCTTCCATATACACACAAACCGCTTGCTTTAGCACAGTTGTTTCCATAAATTACATAATTACTACAAATTATCATGCTTGTATGAGTTTTATTTGCTTGTTTTTTCCTCTTTAGGTTTATGCTTATTGCCTTGTTTATGTTTATTGTTCTCTCAGGTCCCCTAGGAATCCCCAGCAGAAGATCATCAAGCGGGTCATTGGCCTGGAGGGAGACTTCATCAGGTAGGATGCCCCACCGTGAAAAATCTGACCGAGCCACTGTAAAACTGATGACTGATTTCATGCATCACAGCGTCATTGTAATAACCTAGCTGTATCCTGAGGTCGATGTGAAACAGCAGCCTCACAGGTGTCTCGCATCTAATTGCATCACTCTGCCATCAAGTGGTTCACTCCATCACGTTGATTTCTAATCAGGTTAACTCATCAGCTCCTGGCGAAAACAGAGCGCTGCTTGGTAACAGCACAACAAAACGCTCATTAAGGTTAGAAACCTGGACCATCTGTAAAAATCTGTACCAATCTGTACTAATCTGTACTGCACACACTCCTCCTTTGTTGGCAGATTTTAGCAGCACATCTGCATGTTTAAGGCGTTCTGTAAACTTCCCTTTTCTTGCCATGCAAAAGCAGAACAACAAACAGCAAATGGAAGACTGTGCTTTAAAATAAATGTTTTGAAACATGCACCTAATACCAACAGTTTTAATGTGAGACACATTTTTCTTTAAGGGAATATCCTGCATACTTTTCCTGTATAAGCAGCTTAGTAAATACTTCTTTTAACCCATACTACCATGTTTCCTCAACCTAACCAAGACGTAGGGGAAGATGGTCAAGTCAGAAGCTATGGTCCAGGACCCATGCGGTTGTTTAGGTTGGAGTACAGTGAACACAAGCACTAAACACCACATGAAAATGTCAACACAGCAAACAGCTTGCTGTTGTGGCCCCACTACACCAGCAAAAAAATAAATGTACATATCAATTCAGCCAGTAGTTTGACCCGGGAACAGCACTACTAGAATATTTTATGTTTTGCAAACCTCTGATAATCAAATAATTTCCTAATAATGCTAAAGACAAATCCAGCTCTCTTTATGGAATAAGTCTGCATCTGAAAGTCTTAATCTTGACAGCACCTTTTTCTACTTTTACTACAAAGGTTAATGTGCAGCTCGTAGTGTTGCAACTTCAGTGTTTCCTAAAAGGTTTTTCTTCTCAGTGTAACTTGGATTTTTTTTACTAACCTTTTGTAATCACATTACACACACACACACACACACACACTGGCTTTTAGCTGCTAAATGTGCCACAGATGTTATCTTTTAAAATCTTGATTTATTTAATGTCCATTTGACATACAAAGAAACATTATTAAACCATCTGTTAAATACATTTTTTTTAATATCTCTTCTTTTCCAGCATCTTGATGAATAAATCTCTGTGGATGGTTCATATGATGGAGATAAATATATTCTGTTGAGTCTATTATAAACTAAGGGCTCTTGATGTGTGAAACATTATACAACCACACTGGTTTATTATTATGATTATTAACACAGAGAAGTTTTTTTTAAAGCTCAGCTGGTATCTTCATGTCGTTTTATTTTGTATTTCATTTTATGATCTCGGAATATTCATCCTTAACAAGTAACCAGGAGAAAAACTACTACTACAAAATATTCATCAAGAACCAACCCATCAACATCCTTAATAAAAATTTCCACTACAACCTCTTCCTACTCTCTTAGCTTTCACTGTCAAAGTCACTGTTATCATTTCCACAGCGTTAGCGATGATTACATCCTCCTGTGTCGGCACAGTCTTTGGTTCTCTGTCAGATCCACGGGAAATTAAAGCCAGTGTGATGTGAGACTGACAGATCCTGTGGCAGCTGCCTGATGGACAGGAGAAGGAGCATGTCTCTCAGGACTCAGCTATATCCTCAAACCACATCCAAGTTGTATATAATTAAATGACCTAAAACTAAAACCAAGTGTTTCAGCATAGGAGTAATTGCATTGGATGTAATTGGAACAAAATGGGATGAGTAGTAGGTCGGGTCAGTAGGGACTCCACAGACCACTTCCAAAAAAGTTGGGATGCTGTGTAAAATCTGCATTAAAACATAATACAATAATTTGCAAATCTCATAAACTCAGATTTTAGATGCTGCAGTGATCTCATCCTGGTGTTTGTAATGATGGTACGGGGGGGCGGGGGAAACCAAACCAAACCAGAGCTCTGCTTTTTCCACGTTTCTGTGATCACTCTGGCCTCCTCCAGTCTTGGGAAAAGGACCTCACTGATTTTAATGGCTTCCAGTCTGCTCCGCTCTGCCTCTGCCCTCAGTGACTGTTCTTCTGGAGCTGCTGCTTGATCTCTTTATAGACGTCCTCCGTCATCCTGATGTCAGCGAGGTTGTCAGCCTCCGCATGGTTCACCATTCGTCATGCTTTGAGCCCAGCTAAACCCTGCTCTGAGACCTTCTGTGTCATCACACTGTACTGTTCTCCACTGTTTCCAATTGTTTTGACTCTACCTTCATCCTTAGTTGTTTTTTTCTCTTCAGCTGCTCTTTGATGTCTTTAAGCTACTGTTTGGTCACAGTGCACTCAGAGGTGAGGCCTTTTCACCTCCTTCAGTTGCTGCAGAAGTTCCTCCACTGTTGGAGGATTCACCTTGTGGTTCGTAGCTTCAGCTCTCTGTAGCTCATTCTGCAGCTCTCGCACTTCTAGGAGCTTAGCATCCTTCCTCCAGCTGAACTCTGGTCTGTGGTTTCAGCTCTTCATTCTCCAGCTTCAAACCATCCATCTCTCTGGAAGTCACCCTGCTGCCCTGCTTGTAGCTGCCGCAGATGTTTTGCTCACAGTTTCTCCATCTTCAGCTGACAAAGTGGCTAAAATGGGCTGTTGCATCACTTTCAGGTCAGACATTTATAGCAAAATACAATTTATAAATGTGCTAAACCATCACTAAACCTAAATTACCCTCCCTCCACTCCACAGATCTGAGAACTGGAGCATTTTTATGGTTGAAATGCTGAAAACTTCACATTTACCCCCTGATGAGATACTAACAGTAATACCTTTGGTTCATAATCATCAGTTATTCATGAACCTGTTGACTTGCAGGTGCTATAAAGCCTCACGAGCTCCCCTGACTTGAAGCCTTTTGATTGATGAAGGTGTGAGGAGTTGAATAAATGGCCTGCTGAGAGTTCCCAAAGCTTATTAAATTCAGTTTGTGAAAAATCATCATCACGTTATCAGACTTCCCACATTCATGTTTTTCAGAGTGGAAACTCTCCAGAGACTCGCCTGTGTTGTAGTTTAAAGAAAATATTCTCAGTGTCTTTCATACATGTTAAATTACATCCTGGTTGTTTCATCTCACAATAATGAAAACAATTTAAACTACAATAATGATCAGTACTGGATTGAAACCCCTTCCCTTGTACATTTATAATTTAACAAAGTCTCTGACAGCAGCCTCGTGTGCTGCCTTTATACCAACTTTGGTGCAAAGCGTCTCTGAAAGCAGAGTCTGCGAACTCTTCGTGTTAAACCTAAAACTCCAAAGGTTTTGTGAACACGCTGTCTCAGGTTCAGTTACCTGTTGTTTTGAAAGCACAAAGCAAACTTGTGTTTTCAGTGGTTTACAGCACGCACCTCATCGAACAGCATTTCTGGAGGCTCAGGTTTGCTGCTTTGTAAAGCCCAATGGTTTTACAGCTGTGGCCCAGTTTTACTTAAGCAGGATTCTGAATTCCCGACTTTCCCTTGTACTGGAGTATTTGTACGCCGACCTGTGCTTGAGGAGAGAGGCTCTAGAATACATCAGCTGCTATTAACATAACACACCTGAATGTATCACTAGACTGACGGTGATTGAGTTGCATTGTGGAATAAAAATATACGACAATATCTCTAGTTCTGCTGCATCAGTTTTTATACTTTTTGACAGTGTTATAAGAAAGTGCATTAAATCTGTGTAACACTGTGTTAAATTAGGACTTTAATAGTCCAGACGTGTCAGTGTATCAGCGTCATGGCTGATTTTCTGTTTCCATCTACATCTTCTGCTGAGGCGTTTCTGGACCAAACAACTTTACAGTGATTGTTATCTATCAAATCTCTATAAAATCTATGACTTTGGCTCATTAACAATTGTGGTTTATCTGTACAGCTGAACACAAACAGATTTGGAGTAGCAAGTCACAGCCTTTGTCTGTGTTGTGAACAAATTACAAGGATTTTGGGGCAGAACACATGAAACCTGTGTCACACTGTTTAAAGTACTGTGACACTTTTTAACTCAGTCATGCTGCAGTCTTTTTTTTTTGTCCCCAAACTTTAACCCTAAAAACACGAGCTGAATCACAACAGAGGAATCACACAGAAAATTAATAAAGGGGATGTCAGTCAGTACTACCAGACCTGAAACTGTTTTCTGCATAAGTCTGGTCCTGAAATGTGATCTGCTCTTCACCAAACACAATATTTCTAAGCTGATAACACAAACAATCATAATATTGAGAATGATGGTGGAAGAAAGTGAAACAGGTCTTTAATCACTGGTTGAATCATGTTTGGCAGCAATAACCTCAAGCAATCATTCAACAAACTGACGCAGTAGTCCACTGTATTTTGTAGACTGACGATCAAATCACACTTCAAGACCAGTTTATGCAGAACAGCAGGAAATGACACATAGTTTGCTCAGTTTTTCTTGCCACTGTGTACCCAGACGACCTGCATCTCCTCAGATGTGAGCTGCTGCTGCTGTATGGTGCTAGTTCTGGTTCAGAGTTGGTTGTAAGGAGTAGTTTGCTTTATCACAGGCTACAGAGCCACATCATTACTTCACTGTACTGATTACTGCACACGCCTCCGCTTTCACAGCAACGCTAACTCCAAGCTTTTACACAGCTAGCTAGCATCGGCTATACTTCTCAATCACACGGCAGAAAAGAGGTCTAATAAATGATACAATGATTTTTATCTATACATCAACATTGTAGTTAATCTTGTTGGTCACGATAGTCCAGCCCTGAGCCCCTCAAACACAATCCGATCTTAGGTCTCAACCAGCAAAGAGTTGGCGCAAAGAAATGCCTTGAAACTAAGATCTGGTTCCGACCCAGCCCTGGACCTGACTGAGTGGAAAGGGAGTAATAGAACAGCTTGTTTTAATCCATCCATCCTTCCATTGTCTGGAGCCAGGCCTCAGTGATAACAGGGTATATCATCTCTAATTATTCTTGATATTTAATAAATGGTCAACATCAGAATGTTTGAATGGTGAATATGTTTAAATTGAGCCTCCTCTGAAGCCCACTTCACTGAAGTATTATAACTTTTCAAGCTTAATATTGTCACTAATTTTGTCTTGAATTGCACTTGAACAGGCATTAAGATCATCACATTAAGGTTCTGGAGTTACAGTACTTATCTTCTTCATGCGAGTGCATTAGACAGCAGATAGTGAGTGTGTGTGTGTGTGTGTGTGTGTGTGTGTGTGTGTGTGTGTGTGTGTGTGTGTGTGTGTGTGTGTGTGTGTGTGTGTGTGTGTGTGTGTGTGTGTGTGGGGATTTCCTTCAGGAAGAAGTGGGAGCTGTTCTCAGCCATGTTACACTGCGTTCTGGTGAGGAAATGAGCTCCACAGTTCAGATAATGAGACACAGCAGGAGGACTGAGCAGACTGGGCTCCTGGCTCAGATACAGCAACTTCTCAAAACTCGTTGCCGGATTGTTGGACAGTTTTTTATTTATTACTGAGATCATCATGTCTTCAGTCTGTCTTTCTGCTCATTAGCAAGCGGTCTTTTTCATTTTTACCTTTTGGTCAAGAGCATCACAACATGAAGCATTCACACTGACTCTGCAGACAGTAAAACCACCAAACACCTAACAACTGAAAGGATGTTATTATTTTTGACATGTCAGGGTTATATTATTGTAGGCTGCAGGCATTGATTACATGCAGTTATGTGGTTTCATTTATGACATTGTGAGTTCTTAATGCTTGTTGTTGGCTTTTTGTGCAAGGATGGTTCAAACTTCACTCTCTATTGAACTTTTGAAGCTACAAGGTCAAACCTGAATCTCACAGCTTTCAGTAGCATCTTATTCTCACATTTTTCAAGAGTGAGTCATCACTTAAGCATTTACAAAACAGAAAACAAAACTGCACACAAGGATCGATTCTGACCCTGTTTGAAGGTTATTTAACTCGTAAACCATGTACAGATCGAGCTGTTGTTTTTCCACGACTTGTGAAAATCATTTGTGGCCAAACAAGTTTAAACTGTTTTACACATTCTTTGTACTTTAACACAGACAAAACAGGAATAAAAGCTACAGTAGGAGCATAATGCAAACTGTCAATACTTTTAACAGGCATCGCTTCAAACCAAAGTGATAAAACAGTATAATTTAATGTTTAAGATTATGGGACAGACTAGGTAAAAACTCAGTTATTAAACCCTTTCTGACTAAGATTTCAACATCGCAGTCATCACAGTGAGCATTACAACGTCCAGATAAAACACTTGCCTTTGATTTATAATGTTGGTTTGTTGTTTTCTGCAGAAAAACACTTTTAAAGCCTGTACTGTTTGTTTTTAATCACATACCTGAGAAAGTGTATGGTAGTAATAATAGCTCCCTAATACAGACCAGTAAGACCAGTTTGTCTTACCGGTTCTGCAGCTGCAGTGAACATTAAACAGCCACTAACGATTAATAACCTCAGTGTCATTCAGAGCTTGTGTGGATGGTGGTCCAACAAAACACAGGACTTTCGCTCATAAGACCAGTTAAAGTTCAACATTGTCATGTTTGCCAAGTGATGAACATTGTGTGAAGTTATGAAAGCACCATTTTTAAGGCTAAAAAGCAACATTTTTCTAAGCCTAACCATGATTTTTAAGTACCTAACCCCGGTTGTCTTTATGCCTAAACCCAAAGCACAGTTTGCACAGCTGTTGTTCAGCTTTTTCAATAGTTTAGCTGCCAGTTTGGTGCCAGTGTATGACACATCGCTGCCATTTTGGAGGACAGTTTCAATTAGAAAGCTATAATTTACCTTCCTGACATCAAAAACAGTGCAAACTCAATAATAAGATTCCCAACACTGGATCTTCTGTGGAGATCCTGCAGTGAAAACACCCTAAATTCAGTTCAGAGCAGTTGTTTTAATGCCAACAAAGTTCTTCGTCAGGAGGTAGCTCGTTCTTAGGGTTTAGGAACTTTCAACCAACAAGAACTCTGTTAGATCTGGGCTGGTGCTTGTTCTGGTTCAGAGTTGGTTGAACCTAAGAACTGTTTAAGAACAGGTTTGCTGTTCCACACTGTATTTACCGGTGAGGAGCTGCAGAAATAGGAAAATAGCTGAAGGTGGGAAAAAATAGTGAGTGGCTGATTTTAATCCTTCATTAGCTGCTTCAGTTGTTTATATTTTGTATTAGGTATCTAAAAAGTAATAAAGCTATTAAATTATTGTAGCAGAGTAATCGGCGGCAGTTACTAGGCAACTAAAGAAATACAGGAAGGTAGCAGCAGTGGTTTATTTGTGACTGTATTTGTCTCTAAATCAGTGAGAAGCCCTGGCTTTGGGTGATTTAAGGCTCATTCAGGAGCTGCAGCTGTACCCCTCTGTTTTCAGGTGTACTTCAGGCTAAGTTGAGACCAATATGACATCTTATCGAGGAGATTAGCACCAAGGCTCAACAAGCTTTCTGCTTTTCTAGAGTCCCGTCCTTTTAACTTCAGCACAACGTGCCAGAACAGCAGGTGCTGCTCTCAGCTCTGCGGTGCGTCGGGAACGCTCACAGTTCCCTTGACCTTGGGAAAAATGGACTTCTACCATATACATAGATCTTTTGATAACGCCACCTACTTCTGTATCTGGTCATGACTTTCTCTCCACATAAACACTAACGTGAATCGCACTCGGCACTTTCACTAAACATAATTGCTGTGACCATACAGTGGCACCACTTATGTGCTGGGACACTGCTGCTCTGCATGATTCATTAGTGATTTACCCGTCATGAAGTTTAAGTCTTGAGACAGTTGGACTATTTTTAGTTCTCCTTCACATCAGCTTGGTCAAATTTCTACCCCCGCGCCTGTCAGTCATCTTGACGAGCTGTCATCAGTTCTGAAGCTCAGGGCAGCTGGGTCCATTAAGCCTCCACATTTGTTTAAGAATGAAAGAACCAACACAAGCAATCAGCAATTAAAAAGCAGCACTGCTTCACTGGGTTTTAATAGATGGATTTACATAGTTGTTGCTATGCCTCCCCTTCATTTAGTATCCCAGCAAATGGTAAACATGGTGTGCCCTGTTTATCTAATGGTCATTTTACTGTGAAATTGTTTTATATTGTGGCTTTAACGTTCGACTTGTGGAGATTTAAGGCTCTGTGCACTAAATTAGCACCATACATATGTTTTCACTTTCTTATCATGGTGTGCATCCATGCAGATTTTTTTTCATTTTGCCTCTCCTCGTTAGGAAATAAGAGTTATTTCAGTTTTGTTTTTCTTCTTTATTTTATTTTATTTTATTTATTTATTTTGGCATCGTGTTCACACCGCTAGTAGGATCTCCTCTGTGGCTAAATCGGCCGCATCCTCTTTGGTGAGACGTCTCTGATTGCTCAGCTTTGCGAATCAATGCAAGAAAAGAGGAACTTTACAACTTATTATTCTAAATCGGAAGCAGCTATAAATCTTCTGTGGTGAGCAAGAGTGAAGATAGTGAGCAAACACTGCCAAGTGCTGCTTTGTACAGTTAGTATTTTTCTAGTCTGTTTTATACAGTCACATATACAGTGATGTCAGCTTGGTGTGTGTGAACTGACTCATTTAACAAGTGTATGGAGAATCCACCTGACCTCTGGTGGTGGAGTTCGTTTCTTTTGCAGCTTCAGCTGAGCAGATGAACCTTTACATAGAAAAACTCAGTTTTACTCTTAAGGAGGCTGAAGCACCAGTGAGATGAATCATTAGAAGAATCTCTGTCCATTCAACATTTCAGATGCAGACAGCACAGACAGGAGCTTTAAAGTCCTGTGGCCACATGTCTGGTAATAATTAGTTTTTCTAATTATTAGGATCTTTTCCAATTTACGCAGCTGCTTCTTATATTAATTATTTCCTTGTATCAACAATCACACTTCATCTCATCACAGTGTAAAGTTTGTTTTCTAGAAGCTTTTTCCTCCCACAATAAGGTAAATCCATTTACTATAAATACTTTCACAGTATAAACTGCACAGCCACATGTCCGGTGCAGCTCTGGATGCAGATGTTAATATCATGCACGATGCATCAGAACAGACCATCCAGCTAAGTGACATGCAGAGTGAACACGGTCTCTCTGACAGACAGCGCACGCCAACCAGTGAACCAGCAAACGTCACATCTCGTATCCAGATTCGACCCCTGCAGCTGCGCTAGCGATGCTGAGAGGATGTGGCAGCGCATCATAGGCGTGTTCACAGTATCATAACACGCCATCATCATGTGATTCAATCTGGCAGCTGTTTGTGTCGGGTGCCACTGTACAAATTACAGGTCACCAGCTGGGGTGGGGATGAATAATTAACAGGCCAGTGATGGGTTTCCTGGCGGAGGCGGCACTGACGACGCTGGCTGTCGGCCTGTGTTGTCTTACATGGGCCAGGCCGACATAAATCACAGCTCCAGGTTTTAATCTGCCCACGCAGGCTAGGCCGTCTGCCTGCCACATAACCATCAGCCGCAGAGAGGACGGTTTTACAGATTCATCTCCAAACACTGCACATAAATCTCATGTCGTCGCTGTCAAGTCAGTGGAAACTGAGTGGGAGTGTTAACTGTGGCACGGTACAGGAGAATCTGCAATGAACTAATGGTAGCACATAAAGTTTATTTGTCTTTAAAACCATTATACAGGTCTCCTTCCAGCAGAAGGCAGCCTGAGCTGACAGCAGAAGTCTCCTCTAGCAAAGAGACACACAACACAAACTGATGTTTCTTATTAAAGACAGGACAAAACTCAAGACCTGACCTAAAGAGAATTTAGGAATTTATTCCAGGGCAGTGGTGTCACAGCAGTGAACACAGAACACACAGACATTTTGTTATCAGCATATGTACTTTATTTACAGGATTTTGTAAACATCAGCAAATTAACAGATTAAGACATTAAGCTAGCTAACTAGTGAACATGTTTTCATTAAATACTGCTGTCAGATTATTTTTTTTTATTATGTTTATTTGTTCTGATCTGGTTCTGTTGTAAAATGGTTGCAGTGATGTCATGTTATGTTAATGTGTCCGTACCATAGAAAAGATAACAGACATCAATAACTCTGTATAATCAACCTTTGATTTACAACAGAGTTTCCACCAGAATTAGTCTCTAAGGCTCTCTGCATCCCTAAAGGATTTTTCCGCTACAGTTTTTGACCCTTCGCTATCGCAGCTCTTCTATCTCTAGGGCATAGCCATATTCTGCTTGATTCAGAATTTACATTCTGGGTCTTTATTAATGCACCATCTTGTGATTTTTAGGTTTAAAAAGTGCAATATGTGTTATAACTGTAGATGCAACAGATCCTCTGGCCTTCAGATTAGGAATGAATAACCTTTGACCTCAGCTGTGTTGAAACTCCTGAGCTACACAGGACTGTTCACTTAGGCTGTCCTCCTATGAAAGACATTTTAGAAGGTTTGTAACTGACTGAAAAATGATCAACTCGTACGTCTAGCCTTTTTTGTCAACGCCTAGCAGCTGCAGTGAGCGTTACACAGCCACCAACTGTTTATACCTTCAGATTTCGCCCGGAGGAGGTTGAGGGCGAAAATACTTGTAACACCAACCATTATTTTGATGCCAATGTACGAGACGGTGCCGGGGGATAGGGTTAGGGTCAGGGTTAGAGATTTTGGGTCCTGATACCAAAAGTGGCACCAGCTCCATACAAGACGACCACTCTAGTGGTTTGAGAGAGTTTGGACAAACCACCTACATGGGCGTTAAATAGAGAAAATCTAAAGCTCTGGAAGATTTGCATGACATCATCAAAAAAGTTTAGTCTTCAGGACATTTCACATGTCAGTCAAGCACAGGTCAAAGCAGTTTTCTCTCTTAATCTGGTGTGTGGAGCCGTCAGCACAGTCGACCTCTGCCTCATTAAAGCCCTTTCAGCCTCAGCTGCACCTTTATCAGTTCTGTTAACACTGAAAGGAGCCGTGTCTTTGTTTTCTGTAAAAACGTGAATGTTTTGCTCATCCTGTAGTGAAACATCGTCCTTATTGTCTCTGTAAAGTCAGCCAGATTCAGACAGCGATGACAAACTCGTTTGTGTCGTATGGAAGAACTTTGACGTGTCTGTGCTGTCGCTGTGAGTCCTTGTGTTATTTTGGTTTGTATGAGTCTGTCTGCTGTGTCCAGGGACGGATGATTGTACCTGGGTTAAACCCAGGAAACTAGATGTTGTCTGTCCAGCTCAGGGTGTTTGGGACATGACGGATCCAAAGATGTGTTATTAAACAAAAGCTATTTGTGTCTGGACTCACAGGATTTATAAGCTTTAAACATCAGTCAGTAAAAGTCATCTCAAATCAAAAGCACTACAGCCTTAGAGATTCTGTTAAAATATTTGCATGTGAACATTTCATACAAAATTGACATTGAGGAAACGAAATGAATGATTTGAAATTTGCCGACACTTTACTGAGATCATCTAAACTACTTTATTTGGAGGTCAAACCAAGTGTGAGCTAACATGAAATAATAACTGCAGATTTTTCTCTATCTCTGATACAAAGTGGCAGCAGTGCTGGCTGTGCTCATATCTGAGCCTAATAATTAGGCATTTTCACAATTATCACTACATTATTCTACATTAGAGAGACATGCTTTGTTCTGTGTTTAGTGGTTTTCTGTTTTCTGATGTTATTCAGACATTTTCCAGTAAAATACAAACATGTGATTGTTCCAGCTTCTGAAAGAAAAATATTTTATGGTTTTAATCTGATGGTTGCATAAAGCAAGACATTCAGTAGCATCACAGTGATTCAGTTTTACCTTTTCCATCTTTTTCTGGAAGTTTTTGTCTTTGTAATATCTCTGGTGCTCATCATCACAACCAGTGGCTTCACCCTAACACTAAGCACTCAACCTTTCTGCCTGAGCCATGTTTAGCTTAAGGTCCATCTTGTGCCAACCCTATCTGTGTCTACAGCCAGATTCTGGTGTGTTTTATTATTTCTGACATTTTTGCATTGTAAACTATTAATATGCCTGTATTAATGTGTACGTACATAAGTTTGTGACATGACATATTCTACTTACAGTAGCTCTTCTGTGTAATGAACATTTGCAGCTTTTTTTTTTTTTTTTTTTTTTTTTTTCCTTAGAT